>JAVQKC010121693.1:0-19344 GCA_036025475.1 Philypnodon macrostomus
TAGACTGAAAGAAGAACGTAGATTTAGGGAATTTTCAAAATTTGGCAAAAATATTCTTCACAAACATCCAGACAAATCAAAAAAGTCAAATAGACCCTTCCCATGTTTGTCATGGTTTGGGGGCTAGGCCTCTTAATTGCTCATTAACAATATTAAAACCCTTAGAAATCACACAATGTCGTTGGTGACAGTTGTAGCAGACGTATGGGGCAGACGTACGGGGCAGACGTATGGGGCCGTTTCGCCGATATACACCTTGCTGTCGGGGACGACACCACAGGCCTAGTTCAAATGTACAAACAGATGTTTTTTGTTTAGTTTTTCTGCTTTGTTTTGGTTTTTCCTGCACAAAATCAGGTGCTGCAACTTTAATAGACTGTAAGCATAGACATGCAAAAGCTACCGCTGTAGTCTGCTGATTGTTTTTATAATTTGCAGGAATTATTCTCAGCCACAGAACAGCCACTTACTGTCCACTTAGTGTGGATTTTCATTTTAATGTTTCTCATCCCAGTAAATCAGCAGCCGCCTATGCTCAGACCAGCCTTTCTTGCTTCAACAACCCCACCATGTTCAAAGTTCTTCAAATCTCCTTACTTTTACATTCTGATGTTTGATTTAAACTTCAGCATTTGCATGATAACCGTAAGCAGGTGCACAGGTGTACCTAATAAAATGGCCTATGAGTATCATAATAATTACTGTTTAAAAAAAAATCCACTGTGCACTGGTTTCAGGAGGAGGATCTTAGGACTTTCTGATGGGATCGATCACATTGGGAACATTCGCTGGGACCTTGCACTGTGTCTTCTTTTGGCCTGGGTCTTATGTTACTTCTGTGTGTGGCAGGGAGTCAAGTCCACAGGAAAGGTGCACAATCTTTATTTTTTATTCACTTTCTGAAATCTCTCTATTTGAAATGATTGGTAAGTATAGATTTTTGTGTGTGATTTAGGTTGTGTACTTTACCTCCACGTTCCCTTACTTAATGCTGCTGGTGTTGTTGGTTCGAGGCCTCACTTTACCAGGCGCTAAAGAAGGAGTGATGTTCTATCTTTATCCTGACCCTTCCCGTCTTGCTGATCCTGAGGTATCAAACACTCTGCTGATTTCTATGTCGTACTGGCTCTGACAAACATTGGCTGTGGCTCAGCGGTTGAATGGTTGTCTTATCCGGCTCGAAACTGTTCATGCTGTGGCTGTTCATGCATTGGACATCTAACTCTCATTGCCTATATAGATTAATGTGGTTGTGTGATGTTTGGTGCTGGACAGAGAGGCGCAGAAGTAGCGTACCACCATTGAATGTGGAGTGCACGAATAAAGGCACTATATACATTTAACCCATTATTGCCATATATATGTTTCACTTTGGCAAGGATACATCCTAACTGCCTCAGTGATTTGAAACACTTGGGAGATATGACGCACTGACCATTCTTACAGTAATTGATTTGTATACCCCAGGTTTGGAGTGACGCTGGCAGCCAGATATTCTTCTCCTATGGCGTTTGCATGGGTATTCTGTGTTCATTAGGAAGTCACAATCAGTACACCAACAACTGCTATAAGTAAAAAGCTGTATTTTTTGTTGTTGATTTTAGATGCTCATTGAACAATAAACCTAATGCTTTTATATTTTTTCCACAGAGATTGTGTTTACTTGGGCTTGTTGAACAGTTTAACAAGTTTTGTAGCTGGATTTGCAATCTTTTCTGTCCTTGGCTTCATGGCAAAAGAGCAGGGGGTGCCTATATCACTGGTGGCAGAGTCCGGTATGGGCAAAATGATGATACATATTGTGTTTCTCTGGGTTGTCATTCAAAACTGTGCTCTCCTGCTCATTTAGGTCCTGGATTGGCATTCATTGCTTACCCACGGGCAGTAGCTCAGATGCCAGTTCCTCAGCTGTGGGCCACTTTCTTCTTTGTTATGCTGCTCCTTTTAGGACTAGACAGTCAGGTACTGGTAACACATGCAGCTATAGCCCTTGGACAATGGACTTTTTACTGTAATAACATTGTTGAGGTCTTATTCATAACCATATTTTCTCTCAATATGTATATGTCACACCAATAATTATAATTCTTCAGTTTGTGAATCAGGAATCTCTGGTCACCACCATCTCTGACATGTATCCCAAATTTTTTCAACACCATTGTCGCCGTAAACTGCTCCTTCTGGTCTTGTGTGTGGGGAGCTTTTTTGTTGGCCTTCTGCTGGTCACAGAAGTGAGTGAAACTGCAAAAAAAATATTTGTTCTACTATAAATTGTATTCATATAAAATGGTTCTCACTCTGCACACAGGGAGGCCTCTATATTTTTCAGTTGTTTGACTACTATGCCTGCAGTGGGATCACTCTGCTACTTTTGGCAGTGTTTCAGTCTGTCTGTGTCGGATGGGTCTATGGTAATAATCACATCTTTATACACAAAAAAATCTTTATTTATGTTTAAAAATAGCTTTGGCAAAAATTTGTGTGCAGGTGCAGATCGGCTGTATGACAATATTGAAGACATGATTGGATATCGACCTAATGGCTTTATGAAGTATTGCTGGCAGTACTTAACACCAGGAGTATGCACTGTAAGTACAAGTTCTAACTCTGTTGTCTGTGACGGCCGCCAAAGGCTTCTGTGCAAACCCCCGTTTTACACTGATATCTACGTATACCCATTTATTAAGAACACTTTAAGCATTCTTAAATGTAGATATTACCTTAACCAGTCACAGCAACTTGACGAGGCTGTCATTACCTGTTGAACTTCTAGAGAATTGAGACATTGGAGGGGAGGTTTAACATGTAGGTTAAGATACCTCAACAAAAGACCACTTAGACAGGGAAACTAAATCTACAACATAAATGTACTCACCAAGTTTAGACAAAATATTAACACATATTATGACCTAAAAAGTTCCAATATATGCTTCCAATATATTCATTTGCACATGAATATTTATACTGTACCTGACGGGTAACCTGTTTACATACAGTTGCACATGTAACTGATTGAATGTTTACATCACACAGGGATTTACTTGCAACTTCACAACCACTGTTTACTGCTGACATAACAGCTAATGTAGCACATATATGTACATAATCTCTAACATTTTACTTTATATATATATATATATATATACATATTCACACTTATGCACGCTGATCTTTATTTTCTACTATTTATCTTTTTTTTATTATTATTTCTATTTTATTGTTGGCATCCAGTCCGGGCAGCAAATTAAAAATTTCATTGTGCAGGGTAACATGTTTCCTACTGTGCATATGACAATAATCACTTTGAATCCTTGAATCCTGAATCCTTGAATCCTTGCTGCAGAATGAAAGATATAATCCACACTGTCATATGTCACAAAGTTATTCTTAACTTCATTGTAAAATTAGTTTTCACATATAGACGGGTTCAAATGTTGTTATTTTAGGTAATAAACAGTATCTACTTTCAATAACGGCAAACAAAACTATATTTAAACTTTTCTTTCTAGTTGACCATGGTCTTCTCCTTGGTGAAGTACGCTCCACTCAAATTCAACAACACGTATGAATACCCGTGGTGGGGTTATGCTATCGGAGGATTTTTCACTCTCTCTTCAACTTTACTGGTTCCACTGTATATGTTGTATGCAGTTTGTGTCACACCAGGGACGCTCAGACAGGTATGCATCTTATCAAATACAATCTACTGAATTCAAACTGAGAGTTATAACTTTGCTTTTTGCTTTTTTCCATAGAGGATAAAGGTTTTGTGCACCCCAGATAAGGACTTAAAGGTAAAATGTGTAAATAAAGAAGCATTTCAGACCTTCACAGACATGTACACTCTACGGACGCAAGACGACACAAATGAAGGATCTGAGTTGGAGTTTGAAATCCCTAATAACTGAAATACCCAGACTGAACACTAGAGGCCAGTATTCCACCTCAGAGCCATAGAGAAAAGCAGAGTTATGACAACTCCATTGGTGACTATGGGCCAGTTTTTAAACAAGTTAAGTTTTCCTTGCTCTAAGTAGCCGCTCAAGCTAAAAGCACCATTCAAAAGCATTGTGACTTAAGCTAATGTGGAACTATTTTGAAGCTGCAGCGTTAACCTCCGGTGGTGCAACACTAATCTCTATGGCTCTGGTCTACCTCATCTATAAAAATAATAATGTTTTTGTATGACGACATGAAATAATAATGTTTTTGTATGAAGAGATGAAATGATAATGTTTTTGTATGAAGAGATGAAATGCGTATTAAATATTTTTTAATTTACTAGTTTTTCGCTACATATTCTGAAAGAGCTTGTTCATGTAAAAGCATTGTAAATATATTGCAGTGTTGCTGCATTGTGACATTTCTACATAAACATTAAATGTTACCAGAGGAGATATCAAGTATCAATATGGTTACCATTTGAAAGCTTCACTGTTGACATAAAAACAATTGAATTGCTCTATCTGCTGCCTGAAAGAGGGTATTACACATTTTACTGCAGCATGTACTTTTGTATATTTTAATTGTGTTGCTGTAGTTTAAATGTTAGCGTTATCCCACACACAATCAGTTTATCATGGTGTAGCCTACTGAACCATCATCTTATTCACATTTTCTTTCATGCATATCCACTAGGTGGCGCCAAGCTGTGGTACCGTTCAGACTCATTACAGTAAATGTCACTTTGAATTAAAATATCAAAAAATGGTTTAGAGCCCGGGTCATACAACAAACACCAACAAATAGAAATGGGGGTTTATTAACAATGTCATAAAACCAGTCCAGTCCACTTAAAGCTGTCCGCTTTAAGTGCTCGTGGCCCCAGTTCCAAAATAGCTGTCGTTGTCCCGGTCCTTCCTGGCCCGGTCCGTTCTCTCCACGGTCCCTCTGCCCTCTGACCTCTGCCCTCTGCCCTCTGACCTCTGCCCTCTGCCCTCACGCTAGAGACGGAAGAGCGACGACAGTTGCAAAGCACAAGCACAAGCAGAATCACGCAGCAATATCCGACTGAGAGGGAACGTCCGTTACACTTAGCTGAGTTTATCTGTATTCTCAACACTGTCTCCAGCTCTGGTGGAGGGCCAGGGGACTACCGCACCCGGGATAGGGATCTGTGCTTGACTGCTACAGTTGGGGCAGGACTATGATCATTTTTTATGTTCATGCATTTGGCTAGATGCATCTTATAGGCCTACTACTGAAAATAGGCTACATGAATGCCCGGGACTTCTTGCAGAATATTCATTGTTACCAAGGAGATAATGTTTTGGTAGAGTTTGTCCATCCGCGCGACTGTCTGTAATCGACTACTCAAAAACTGCAGTGTGTATGTTGATGAAATTTTTGGGAGTGATCCAAATCACTGGATCCAAGATTTTTTCAAATAATGCCATATGTTAGCCCCCTCCTTCATGCTCTTTCAACAAACCAAAAGAGTGTGTGTGTGTGTGTGTGTGTGTGCAGATGTACACTAGAAAAAGGTAGCTAATTTACCCCTATGCACAGGAATTTATTAGCTACCTTGGCGGAGGTCTGCACTCTCCGAGTGCTTTCTAGTTTACTATGAAATGGTCATGTCCAGGAAACCTGTATAGACCATGGATGTATTGTAAGACCAGAAACGTGCCATCTGTTAATCCATTCTTGCTCATGCGCAGTTGCAGTTGAGATATAATCAGAGATCATCAATCACTAATCACCTAATCACCAAGTGTCCTGAGAAAGTATTGACTGTTTTTATACACTCTGATGTAGATACAATACCATTTTCACTGTATTCTTTACTGTCTTGAGGGAATTAGACAAAACAAACATATAGAAAGACTCATAAGACTCATAGACTATGAACATGTATGAAATAGGCCTACACTATTGCACACAGTATTGACCTACTTCCTGTAAGTCCCTGTAACTTACAGTTTGAATTAAGCTCTTGTTTACAGGAACAGGTGTACTTAACACTTCAGACTTTTACACTTGGATCGCCTACAACAGTATCTACTTATTTATTTGCAGTCTTAACATGTGACTGTTAGATAATGCATCTCACAATTCTACACAAAACTAATGTGATTCAGAAGTCACTGTGCTGTAACCTAGGCCTCCTTCATCCTTTTTCAGTTTATTTATTTTCTGTTTTTAACAGTCAAACAATTCTGAGCTAGGCTTACGCTGTCGTACCCCAGCAGCAAACACCCCGTCTTAATGTCATAACTGCTATGGCACCAACGGGCACCTTAATCAGACATTGTGTGTTTTCTAAGGGTTTATATTGTTAACGAGCAATTAAGAGGCCCTGCCCCCAAACCTACCCAACTATGCACGTGTATTTTGGCACTTCTGGGCTCTAGTACATTGTTTATAATGCATATTTGCAGTTAATGCAGTTAAGGTCCATCTTGACAAACAACCTGCTCAACACCTTGGAGTAATGTACGAAGTGTGAATCCAATTTGTGCACGCTTGCAGATTAAGAAAGGGTCAGACCCTCTGGTTAAACAGCTTGCTAGTGACAATTTTTGGATGCTAAGCAGATAAATGAAAGCTCCTTGGTCTGAAATTCCAAAGCCCTGTGACAGATGGTTTCCTGTTAGCAGATCCGGTGTGTAATCACAGGCAGTACTTACACTTTCTCATGTTTTTTATCAAATCAAACCAAAGCTTAACCTACATGGAATCTGCATTGTGCAATTACCTCTCTCTACCACTGGATCTTGAACTCAGTCGTGATCTTAATATGTTTTCCAACAGTCTAAAAAAGGATGAAGGCAAATCAGACTTTTCTCACTTTTAAGTTATTGTTAATATCTGTTCTCATTGTTAATCTATTGTATTTGATGTTTATTTATTTCTAATTGTACATTATTGCTTTTATTGTATTTAGGTGTCTGATATATTAATCATGTTTCATAGGATTGAATATCCAGGTCTGGCTACCTGATGTAAATTTGTGTTAATTTATTTAGCTTTTAGATTTAAGCCCAACCAGGGACTGGAGTCGAGAATTAGCTTGAGCTACAAACTCTATATGCAGGACATCAGTTGTTCTCTCTGTACTGGAACTATGTTTAATTTGCATTGTCCCTGTCAAATAAACTCCATTAATAAATAAATTAGAGGTTGCAGCAATGTTGTGATTATAATATGACTAGTGATAATTACAGTAAAGGTCCATTTAGAGGAAAAGTGGATTTATGTAGAACAGGCCCTTTTCACATGAAGTGTGTTCTTTGTATTTTGAGAGAAATTTGTGGCTAATTTATAAAAGCTAATGTAATGCTAATGTAAGCCTGTTAAAATGAGTCTGTCATGGTTTTGATTCAGGGATCTTCTAGTTAAATCATGATTAAACCTTTAGTTAATGATTTGCTACACATTTAGATTTATTAACTTTAAAATAGCTAATATTTAATATTATTGTCGGTTAATATCTCTATATACTGTGTTTCAACCCCCATGTTTATGACCCCTATGGGACTCTGGAAACATTACTTTGGCAGAGAGCAATGAAACTTGGTACAGTGATTCTCCACAGTGTACCCAACATTGTTGCTATGATTTAAACTCATACCAACACATGATAAAGCGTGTCACATGAGTGAAAGAGGCTAATGTCATTGTTGATATCACTGTTTTTTAAATGATACTATAATTGGGATCTTATTTTGGGATTACCTGTAGTGCTATAACAGTAATTGAGGTAGCTCTAATCTAGTTATTCAGTTAATTCCTTGTGCTTTTATAAAAATGCTTTTGGTGTTTACACAGAAAAATCTATACATTATTATCTATACAGTTCTGTTCACTTTAACAAAAATGAAACCTAAGCTGGGGGTTCTTAAAAATGAGGAAGTCTATTATTTTGAACAGTTGTAAACAAAAAGTAGCTCCCCAAAAAGAGTACATAGTACAATTAAATTCAGCCCTATATCACAACAAGGTAACCTCAGAGTACATGGTTTACAATTATTTTTACATACATAAAATAAATGATAGTTTTTGCAATATTAAAAAACTAGTTCCTAAAGAGCATAAAGTGCTCCATTATATATTTTTTTCAGTATCAATATAATCACTAACAAGTCTTTTACATTTATGGATCCTCTCACACAGTGATAAAATCTTGTTTAAACATTGTCTGCTGCTAATAAATTCTTGATTTTACTGAACTGGATTAGCTGCAATCATGGGGTGGTAATTGGCAAATTGATTGGATGAAAACTACCCCTAATCTAGTTATTCATTTAGTTTGCAATGGCACCTTTTAAACACTACAATTTGTACATGACATAAAGATATGTGCTGCTCAAGTGTTAACATTTATTTTCAGCTGTGATGGAATTATATTTACGTATACATACGTATGTTCTTTTACTGCTGTCCGCTAGTCAGGATTGTCCTCTAGGATCTCCTCTTACATGTTTTTTAAATTTTCCTGACAAATGCATTTTAAATTAAGTTCAATCAATGTGAATCACATACCTTCTATTGGAGATTTAGGATTGCTGAACACATGTTTGCCAACATAGACGAGTAATGTCCTGACATCTGGTCCCACTCATCTGATTCTCAGCTCTCTGTAACTATCTTTCTTTTCACCTGTTCAAAGAGGCTAAATGTCTTAACATTGTTGGTATCACTGTTAAATTGGGATCTTATTTTGGGATTACCTGTACTGCAACAGTAATTGACAAATTGATTGGATGAAAGCTAGCTCTAATCTAGTTAGTTCCTGGTTCTTTTTAATTCATTTGGTGTTTACACTGCAAAATCTATACATTATATATATTTTTTTATATTTATGCCAATACCAAAAAAGGGCTAAACTCTTCTAACATGATGCAAAGGCAAATTGAAATGTTATAAAAAAAAAATGCAATGTGCATGTAAATGTTGACAATGTATAACTTAAAACATATGTCCATGTCTAAAAGTGGCATTGCATTGTATGTTTTATTTTTAATTTAATGACCTTTAACTGACCTGAATTGGCTGACTGACAAAAATACACTACAGTAAAAGAGGCACCTTATTCATAGAAACCTCATGTTCTGCATAAAACTGTACTAACACAACTATTGTCAGATTAATGTGTTCAAAGTGCTTACATTTTATCTACATATACATATACTATATGTTTATTATTGATGCCCAGTTTGTGCAGTAAGTTGGTTACTGTCTGACAGGGGCTGCTGAGCCTAGCCCCTCAGAAGTCACCTCTATTCATGTCCATCTAACTATTACTTAAAGTGCAGTAAAAACATGTTTTACAACATTGTCTGGAAGATAGAACGAATAGAAAAAAAGCATTTTATGTGAACAAATCTTCTTATATCAGTTCACAACATGCTTCTTGGTGTGACCTCATGGTTATCGCTCCTCTCAAATCCTCTTGAGATCAAAAGAAAAATGATGTTGCCTAGTCATCATTAGTCCTCCTTTATTAAGGTTTAGCTGTGTGAATACATGCCTACTCTAGAACCAGCAATATTAGATACTATTCTGTTTGTTTTTGCTCAAACAAACACAATATTCTTATTACTGCCCATCTGTTCACAGACACAAAGAGGCGTGAACATATCTCTCCAGTCTTGGCATCACTACACTGGCTTCCAGTTACCTACAGGGTCTAATACAAAATGCTGCTCCTTGTTTTTATGTCTCTGAATGATCTAGCCCCATTGTATTTGTCACAGTGGCAGACTCTGGAACAGTTTGCCCCTGTCTGTCAGATCGAGTCACTTGAGCACTTTAAAGACATACCTTTTTTCATTGGCATTTTTTCAGAAGCTGAGCTGGACTTGACTCATTTATCTGGTCATAAAATATCTCATTTATGATGTCTTTATTGCGCTGTTGTTTTTTAAAGCTAAAAAGCTTTGTTTTTACACTTTAACTGTAACACTTTGGGCTGCAACAGTTGTTAATGGTGCTATATAAGTGAACTTGACCTTATTAAGATGATAATGTACACTCAATGTACACAATGTAATGTTACAGTATCCTCTTCAGACATCTTATCTCTCTCATCGGGTCCTATATAACTATGACTCAAGGGTTAAGAGGTTAGACTGTGGATGCAAGAGGGCCCCATATATATATTTTACCTTTAGCTGACAGTAACAGTGATCAACATGGACTGGGATGGAGGCATGGAGGCTAAAGGCACAGAGGGAAAAAGCTTCTACATCCCCATGAACAACAGATCGGGGCTGGTCTGCAACACATTTAAGTATCCACAGTAGTATTTGGAAGAATCATGTGTATTCAAGATGCTGGCTGCTTACATGTTCTTCCCCATCAACTTCCTCACACTTTTTGTCACAGCTCAGAACAAGAAACTCAACCGCTGGCTTTTGCTGGACTCATCATGGTCATGGTCTGCTTTGGATTTACCATTACCTTCATCACTGCTATCAGCAGACACATTTTTGGACCCCAGGGATGTGCTATTGAGGGGTTCATGGCCACACTGGGAGGTTTTTTTAATCTAATGTAATTGATTTTTTATTCTCCTCTTTTGACCTTATTGATGAATTTTTAATCTTTAGGTCAAGTGTCTCTGTGGTCTCTGGTGGTCTTTCCTGCCATAGGAATATAAATTCACAGGCATGCAGGAGTGGGGGTGTGATGTCTGCTTCTTGTTGGACAAAAATGCATTTAAAAACTGACATAACGTGTGGCTCATGTGGACCTGACCACGCTACTCATCTATGGCCGCCTAGTGATCGCAGTGAAGGCGGTAAGACTATTAGAATATCTGCACAATGCAATATGAAATAAACTCAACATTCACAGGAGGATGTGTTAGCACAAAGCATTGCACATTGGCAAAAGTACAAACTGTACTTACAAAACCAAAAATATAAATGATTATTTTCTCATGCTTCTTATATATAACTCTCTGTCCTCAGCAGCAGGACTCCTCCTCCACACAGAGAGCAGAGAAGGAGGTGACCCGCATGTGCTTCAGATGGTGATGGGTTTCCTGGTGGCCTGGGCTCCATATGCCAGCTTTGCTTCATGGAGTCATGCTGCTTTCTCAGCCATAGCCATGTCCATCCCTGCCTTCTTCTCCAAGAACTCAGTTCTGTTTAACCCTATTATCTACAGCTTAATGACCTGTTTACATTTACTGTCTTCTCCCTATTCCATATGCCATATAATATTGTATGGAGGCATCTACTGTACTTTATTATTTAAATGTATTGTTTGGTTTCTGTAAGGAGGTCAGAGGACTCACAGTTGTATACTGGCTATGATGTTTGTTCCAGCTAAGAGGTCAACAAACATACTACCTTCAGACTGACCCAGATTTACTGTAAACGGCATCAAAGCTTTGTCTAATCTTTGGAACAGCCTGCCACTTGATATTAGAGCCATTGCCAGAGTTTTAACTCCTCGCTCATGACACAACTTTCCTCTTTGTTATGTTATTTTAAATTAACTTTGTCAAAGTCAAATGTATTTATAAAGCTCATTTGACCAGAGTGCTGTACAACCGAGTTAGCTCACAAGTAAATAATTCAAGTAGCATTAAAACAAGACAAAAGTGTGAATTTTAAAATAATAGGAATAATATAAAGATCATTGATTAAGTCCAACAGACTTTTACATTGAATTTTGTTCATCATGTTTTTTCTATCATTTTGAACTATCACAGCATGTGTGCTAAGATTTCAGTTCCATAAGCCCATCCAGGGACAGGAGTCGTAAATTAGCTAAAGCTATAACCTCTATATACATGACATCAGCCACTTTCTTTGTATTGTATCTATGTTTTATACATTGTCCCTGTCAAATAAACTAATAAATAAATAAATAAATGCTCAGCACAGTGGTGGCACATGGTGGAGGATGAGGCCTCAGTATCAGCAAAAAAGACAGAAGTGTCCTCACACTCTTAAACTCAAAAGGATTATTTGTACAAGACGATATTCATTACTAAGACGTTTAACACCTCAGTGTCACCGGAGAAGTGCCAGGATCTCTACCAACATCTCTCTTCTGCTTCAGGGTTCTTCTTGGACAATATGGTTGATATTGGTACGAGCACAAAAAGTTTATTTTTAATTTATTTAATATAAAACCTACTCATGTCATTATTATGACCACAATTTATTTATTGCATTTTGCATTTAAAAGTCAATATAAAAAGACCAGAACCAGACTTTAAAATACAGTATAACTATTTTACAAATTAAAAATGTCAAACATTTGTTTAATAATTTGACAAAAAATTTTATTCAGATAAAGTAAATTGTTAAAAGAGTATTTTATCATATAAGGTAAATTGTTAAAAGAGTATATTATCATATAAAGTAAATTGTTAAAAGAGTATTTTATCAGATAAAGTGAACTTTTTAATTGTATTTGTATGTTGTAAAAAAAAAGAGGTGCTAGTGGCTTTAGCATTGCTTTATTATGTCCTATTTTACTTTTGTAAAGAGGCTAATGCAACTTTGTTGCGATATAGGGCTATGCAAATAAAATTGAATTGAATTGATCCAAACGACCGATGATGTGTGCTAAAACACCAGGCTGTTGGATGTTTTGTATCCCTTTTGCTTCAAAATTAGATTAGAGGATTGGGAGGTGCCGCAAAACAGGTCAGTAATTCTAGATGCGTGGAATCCGGAGAGCTGTTAATCCCAATAAAAGGATTGATGTTCAGTGGCTATAAGAACATTATTTAAACATGCTTAAAGGAGCCAATATAATCTGTAATCTCAAAATGCTTTAATTAAACAACCTTGACCAATCACAAAAGTAAATGAAACCAAAATTTCCAAATTCATATAACTATCTTCACCTTTGTACACAATGAATGAGATTTTGACAGCATGAGGCCTAAGCATTTCTACGTCACTGCGCCTCCATATGGAGTTGCTCGAAGGTGTGATTATCCTGAGTGGATTACTCCTGAAGTATTTTACCTAATGTGGCCTGGCTGTGAAGAGGCAGCAGCTTACTGTTACCAGCGGAAAAGGTACCGGACGGACTTGGTTCTTAATCCAAAAAGAAAGGGACATCTAACTCCCACTAAAGCAACAGTAAGGCACTCAATCACTTAAATACACTTAGAAACTAGAATGACTATATGCAATTATAATGAACTAATGTGTAGGGAAAAAATATTCCCATCTTTACATTTACGCATACATTGTAACAAGAACAAGCAGTAACTGATCTTATTTCAGAATCATCATTCATTTGCGAATACAGTAATGATCAAGAGCAGGCTAAACTGGTTTGTGCAAACACACAATGTACTATGTTAATTGACAAATCAATTACAAATCAATGAATGAGAGACTACCTCTGGGTCTAGTCCTATTAGTCTATTGGTAAACCAGAAGTCACATTCTACTGATTCATACAGATATAAACAACTGAATTTTAATAATACCTGGTTAGAGATCTAATCTCAAAGACAAAAGTTTACATTACATTAAAGATGAGACCTAATACAGTTTGCATATGAAGCTCTGAGAGATAATATAAATGGTCACAGTCTGGACTCAAACCCACAACACTAGAAGCTGTTAAATCAATAAAAATACGACAATGAGGATGATACCAATACTGGATTGGATATCAGTGCCGATCCAGGCCCTACAGTTAGATCGGTGGATCGGTGAAAGAGGCAGATACCGAGCAAATTATGAGCAGATAAATAATGTGGCAAATTACATTATATTACATTGAAACTCACAAATAACATCTTGAGGGTCATCTGGTCTTAGTTAGCCTATATTATATTTTCAAAGTTAGGAAAAAAATGTCTATGTCTGTTTTTGCATTAGTATTGGTAGATATCAGGTCAAACCACAGATTGGGATCGGTATCGGGACTGAAAAAGCTGGATTGTGTCTAATGAGGGTATACACAAATAACATAGTGTATATCAGAGACAAGCATGGGAGATTAGGTAGTACATTTTTATCTTTAATGTACTTCTGTTCTATCATATATTTATAGTATATACAGTATAGACATACAGCTCATTAACACTAATTTTACGTTAGCCCAGATCTGACGAAGACACATGTGACCTAGAGTCAGTGACCTTGCAGCTTTCTTAAGTCAATAATTAGTCTTACGTGAGCTCCTCCTAGCCAATCCACTAATCTAATTTGAACAGTTTACGGATAAAACTGAGAGAGTATAAAGCAACAGCCAACTCACCATAAGCGTGTTAAGCCAGAAGGGACTTACAAACACCTCCGATTTTCAGACCTCTGCCGCTTTCAGGGACTCTAGGCTGTTGACGATGGGCTGGGACGGAGGCTTTGAGCCTAATGGCACAGAGGGAAAGAACTTCTACATCCCTATGTCCAACAGGACTGGGATTGTTAGAAGTCCTTTTGAATATAATCAGTATTATTTAGCCGATCCCATAATGTTCAAGTTGCTAGCCTTCTACATGTTCTTCCTCATCTGCACTGGGACCCCCATCAACGGTCTGACCTTGCTGGTCACCTTCCAGAACAAGAAGCTCCGACAGCCCCTTAACTACATCCTCGTCAATCTGGCTGTGGCTGGACTCATCATGTGTGCTTTTGGCTTCACCATCACTATTACTTCTGCCATGAACGGATACTTCATTCTTGGGGCTACTTTCTGCGCTATCGAGGGCTTCATGGCTACACTAGGAGGTAAATATCTGTAGTAATCTTTACAGTAGCAATAGTATACATAGAGTATTAAACACAGAACCTAATAATGGTCAAATGAGTAATTGTCAGTTTCTTTCTCTCCTCAGGTGAAGTTGCCCTCTGGTCTTTGGTAGTGCTGGCTATTGAGAGGTACATTGTCGTCTGCAAACCTATGGGAAGTTTCAAGTTCAGTGGAACCCATGCCGGAGTTGGAGTGCTCTTCACCTGGATCATGGCTTTTGCTTGTGCTGGTCCTCCTCTCTTTGGATGGTCCAGGTAATTTAGTTATATTCTAAAACAAAATAATTTAAAAGGGTTAACTAGGCAATAAAACAAAAATGTATTATTATTATTATTATTATTTGTAGTACTAGTAATAGTATTAATATATATATTTTTTTTTTGCGTCTCACAGATATCTTCCTGAGGGCATGCAGTGCTCATGTGGACCTGACTACTACACTCTGGCCCCAGGCTTCAACAATGAGTCCTACGTCATCTACATGTTTGTTGTCCACTTCTTCGTCCCTGTCTTCTTGATCTTCTTCACCTATGGCAGCCTGGTGCTCACTGTCAAAGCTGTAAGTAATAGTTTTCATGTTTATTGGATTAAGATTGTCATTCTATTCAATTTTAACACAACACAACATTAATATTGCACTAACAGCTCTTCATCTTTTTTACATTAAACCTTAGGCTGCAGCTCAGCAGCAGGACTCAGCCTCCACACAGAAAGCTGAGAAGGAAGTCACACGCATGTGCTTCCTGATGGTGATGGGGTTCCTGGTAGCATGGACACCATATGCCACCTTCGCTGGATGGATCTTCTTGAATAAGGGAGCTGCATTTTCTGCCCTGACTGCTGCTATCCCTGCCTTCTTTGCCAAGAGTTCAGCGCTGTACAACCCTGTCATCTATGTGCTCATGAACAAACAGGTTTGTAGCTCACCTTTTCTCAATACCTTTGATATTTTTCTTGTTTAAATTTTCCCTAATTATAAATATTACTGCCCCTTCAGTTCCGTAATTGCATGCTTGGAGCAGTGGGCATGGGTGGCATGGTGGATGATGAGAGCTCAGTCTCTGGCAGCAAGACAGAAGTGTCCTCTGTCTCCACCGCCTAAAGACACTCACTTACATATCTTGATCAAACCTCTGCACTTGCACCTTGCCAAATGGAATTGGGATTTCAGGAATGGATCGAGGACAACACGCAGGACCTCTTCGTCTGCTAACTTGTCTAAATGTAAATAATGTTGGGCTTGTATACATGTGCTTGTATAAATGAGACTGAGTATGTGTGAATGAGATAAGACTGAAAAGTACAGCTTTGGTGACGACACTAAACACCTCATCTCTCACGTCAAGCTTTGAATCTGTGATTACGAGAGCTGTTTGAGTGCATGTGTCCTACTGGTCTACCAGTGACCAATTTTTATGTATTCAATGGAAAAAGAAAAAAAAATGTATCTAGAGATATAGATAAATCCATGCATTGAAAAGAAACGTTGTGTGTTGTTTTATTTCCCCACATCCTTGTGTTCTTGTTAGTGAGTTATTTAGTGGAAGAAGGCCATCTGTCATCATGAATAGACAACACAAGCACAGATCTGTTCCAGGTCTATCTGGAACGAAATGCATTTTCATATATCTGGGCCAATGAACAATGAGGTTGTTTGTACATAAGAGAGTAGTGCAGTCAATGTACTTCTACCATGGTGAACAGGGACATGCTGCCTATTCTAATGGATGCTAGTTCTCTAATAGAGATGTTGAGGTCTAATACTATACATTCTCAAGTTACTGTATGTGTGTTCAAGAAACAAAATGAATCTAATGATGTCAAATATTGCCCTACAACATGAACTGTTGGCTGCATTAGTATGTTCTGTCTATTCAGTATCAGAGATAGGCTATTTATAGTTGTAAAACCCTTGGAAAAGCCTAGTTAGGAGGATCATGCTAAGTTTAGTTAACACTCCGTCACCGGCAAATATCAGGTTAATCCCATTTTTAAACAGTTTGATTCAACGGTTTGAATAAATGACATTATCCTTAAGTAAAACAGTAAATCATTGTTTAATTTCAACCTGTGTTATTTAAAGGGGGACCATACATCCCTATTAATGGGGGCTGTCCCAGTTTTAGGTTTTGTGCCACATCAACATGTTCCAGTCCTCACAGACCATGTCCTAGAGGTCTCCATTTCAACAAACAGGCTACACAAAGAACAGGAAACATCTGTCTAAAGACAATTGATGCTCCGTTTATTTACCATGTCATTGTTGTTCATCAGTAAATCATCACATTGAAAACGATAGTTTCATCTCCTTATCTTAAAAATGAAATAACAAGTGCTCTTGGCAGTTTTTGGCTGTATTCTCAAGTCACTGGCACAACTCAGACATGTGACTGACGCCCCCTACCGGTATATTCTAAGAACCGCTTCATGTAGACTATTGGCCCTGTTTCAGTGAACATAATGTGACAACATGTGTTCTTGGGCAAATAGCATGTCCACAGCACTCACACTCACAGAGCCACTTTTACACAAGTATATGTAAGACCTTTAAGTAATAATTAGAGGTAAATACAGCCTTCTTCAGAAGCTGATCCATGTTGTGATGTAACCCTTTATTTCCTGCTGATAACCTGACCTAATTGTCGTGCTGTGGGCTCTTCCACTGTAATTTGCTTCAAAGAACCCGCCTGGACACCTGCAAGTGCTTAGACTCTCGGTCAGGGGGCCACATAAACCAGCTTTGCTTTTTTTGTTCTAATTGCCCTTCAGATCAGAGTTCTTAATAATAAACATATACATTTACTGGTATGTTTGGTGTGAAGAATAGATAAGAAATATATTCTTTCATATGGTGGCAATATGCAGTGATTTATATACCAATGTATTTTTTTGCACACACACGCACAGGATATTTTAAACTTTTAAAACACTTGCAGTAGTACACTATAGAAACAACTTATTTTACACATCCATAGATGACTGCTTATATATATATATATATATATATATATACACACACAACCAAGCAACAAGTCTTTAGTCTTTAGCATGACACTATGAGTGACACTACGAGTGATTAGCCTGTGAGCTGGTGTTGTGTTAACTGGTTTAAACAGGATAAGGGATGATTCCTTTGGCCTCACAGATAATCTCAGTGCAGTAAAACATGGTGTATGTTAGAGCTCACATTATTTAAATAATCATATAGTTCATGTTTTTTTTATCTCTCTACATGTATTCCATTAATGTCCTCTTATCTTTTCTTGCTCCATTTTTCCTTGTGTCCTTCACCAACATACACTGATACAAAAACATCACTTCTTTATAAAGTAATTTGCTATAATACCACTAAAATCACAAATGCATTTAGTACCAAGTGAACTTTGACCCTATGAGCCAAAAAAAGAAAGACATTGCAAAGTAATAAGTCACAAATGTTGAGTAGGTTGTTTACAGTAAAACTTGCAGCTTTAACAACGCTTTGTAAATATTCACTGTAAATAATTTAAAAGTCAAAAACATGGCACATTGTACAATACAACTAGATATTACTGAAGATATAAGAAAACATAATGTAAGCAATCTCAATCAAATCTCATTGACAAATATGACTGGCCCTTTGGTCCTGACCTTACTGTCTTTGTCATGGGGTGCTGATGTGCTCACGTTTGTCTGAGGTAAGCTGTAGCCCACAGTGTTCTGGTGGACACTGGTCTGGTGCTGCAGCTCTCTGGCCTGGGTGAAGCTGCCTTGTCTAAAAGGCTGAGGGCCAAACGTGTCCTCAGGCTGATCGAAGCTGCTCTCACTGTACAGCCTCTGCCTCATCTCACTGGCTCTCTTCCCAGAGGCACTCCTGGTCGGGTATCGCTGACCCGTCTTGTACCAGCCGGTCTCTTTGAACACAAACCAAATGTTTCCAGCCCAGAGCACGAGGTTCACAAAACCAAAGACCTGGGCACAGTAAACAGGACCATTATTATAAGATATATGTGATTTTCTCTCACCAAATCTGAAATGACTGAAATTAAATAATGAATTGTACAGGATTGTTAATGGAGGGAAAATGTGACATAAAATCAGCATTACCGATGAGACTTGTTATAGAGGTAGGGCTAACAGGCTTACTTTACGGTTTTGATTAAATATTTAATTGGTGACCTTTCTAATGCTAATTGTATTACAGAGTATTATCCATGTCATTTCTCCATACATAATTCCTCAACTGCAGTACTGCCTTTCTATTCACCCAAATTAAATTCGTAAAGCTAAAAAACAAACAAAAAAATAATAACAGTAACAACAGATCTAAACATTTTTAACAACACAATAACAATATTAAAAATACTGAAGGTGCTTAGGTGATATAGCAGCGTAGTTTTGCCAACTGAGTGTTAATTTACTTAAACTGTATCACGTCTTTCCAATATACGATCACATTTAACAACATACTATCACATTTAATAAGATACTATTACATTTAACAAGATACGATCACATTTAACAACATACTATTACATTTAACAAGATACTATCACATTTAACAAGATACTATCACATTTAACAAGATACTATCACATTTAATAAGATACTATTACATTTAATAAGATACTATTACATTTAACAAGATACTATCACATTTAACAAGATACGATCACATTTAAT
>JAVQKC010121703.1:0-21466 GCA_036025475.1 Philypnodon macrostomus
ACACATACCCCCACGTGACACAAACACCCACATACCCCCACGTGACACAAACACACACATACCCCCACGTGACACAAACACACACATACCCCCATATGACACAAACACACACAGAGAGGAACGAGGGAGAAAAACTGCCCTCTTGTGGGGGGCTAACGTCAAGGAGGAGACGGATCAGAAAGTAGTTCACAGTAGTTTGTTGTTGGCCATGAACCAAAGAAAAGTGGACTCTATCAGAGCCTCTCAAACCCCTTTGACTACAATATTGTTAGAATATATTATAAATATTGAAGAGAAGACGCAATGATTTTGTTTCTTTTTATTTAGCTTTTCATTAAGCCATAATAATCATCTGTTTTAGATGCTGAATTTAGTCACTGACAAATCAGTTTTAGTTTACAATAATAATAAAACTGGTTATTTTCCTTCTTCTCAGTTTTATTGTGTAAAAATGTCAATTTTAATTCATAAATCCCACCACCCTCCACGTGGTGTAGATCCCCAGACCTCGGTCCTTTCAAAAGTAGCTCGCGAGGGGAAAAGGTTTGGGCACGCTTTAGACCCTTTAATATTGTTGTCATATGGAATGTTCAGACTTCCGGAATGGAGGCAAAAGTGAGTTAACTTTGGAAAAATAAACGTAACTGATCTCAAAAGTACACATATAAGTACAATAAAATAAATAGAAAATAATAAAGTATAACTTTACAAAAAATGATTTGTGGTGAGGGATAGAATAATTCTGAATAATACAAAAAAAACTATCTGGTTATCAACATTCCTGTAAGGACGTCCAGCCAAAAATGCTAACTGTATGCAAACAGTACATTAAATAAAACGTGAGGTGCATTCACTAATGTTTCCCAATACATACCCCAAAGGTAGGCTAATGCAAAAGTAATCTAACTCTAATGTTGTAATATATAAGCTATGGACTATTATATGTTTTAAATGACAGAAATATATAATGTATTTGATTTGTGAAGTAACTTGCCCAACACTGGCTGGATACATAGGTAGTATTTATTTGTGTTGTATCTGGGGTTTGTGATTCATTCTAAAGGCATTGTCTGTTGATGTTTTCACAGATGTATCACACATGGACTCTCCTCTGTCAAACAATTCTTAATCTACCTACACTTTCTAGTGACTCATGTTGTATCATGCACAGACAGCATGACCAGTGGAACCAGTAGGCTATACAATGCACTAGAATTAATATTGTAGTGTATAGTAAATATGGCTGCTCCTGTGTCCCCATTGGAACAACTGTTGGACAAGTATGAACTCAGACTTGTTTGTGATAAGTGTTCTGTGGCTAAAGGGGAAATTACTTACCAGCATAAAGCTGTGCAGCACCAGTGTGGCCTCAGCCTGCTCCTCTGTCGAGCTAAAGCCAGCAGCCTCTGGAGGCCTGTCTCTGGGCGACCCACTTTCCCTAACCCCAATCAGTATGAGGTGTGCTGGTTCTTTAAGGAGGGCTCAGGCTGCACGCTACACAGGAAGCGCTGTTGTTTTGCCCGGAGTGTGGAGGAGGCTGCTGTCTGGACGTTTGAGAAGAGACTGCAGATACATCATCTGGACCTGTGTAGAATGGTCTTGCTGTTAAACCGAACGGTAGGACCTAACACTACCCAGTCATCAGACATCACAGCAGCTCTAGATATGAAGGCTGTGTGTGAGCAATGTTGTACTCAAGAGAAAGAAATATCATACACCACCAAAACTCTTGTTCACAAATGTCGTCAAAATCTTCTTTTGGTTAAAGGCAAGGCCTCTATGCAATGGCGGCCGGTTGCTGAGAGGCCTACAAATGGTCCTTTTCGTTCGAATGTTCAATACCAAGTGTGTGACTTTTTTAAAGAGGGCTCTGGGTGCACGAAGGATGGACAGAGCTGCACCTTTGCCCGGAGCAGTGAAGAGGCGGCCGTGTGGAACTATGTGAGAGACAAACAGATGCAGGTGATGGACTTGATCAGAACTATCTCTGAGCCTGAGATGACACCAGAGCAGGCAGCTCAAACCATACTGCAGCTCTTTCCAGGACACTTTTCTGAGTTCTGTAAAGAGTGTTTTAATGATCGGCCCCCAAAGCTTGCAGTGAAAAAGTGGAATGACACTTGCTCAGCAGACGCAGCGCACAAATGGAAGCCTCTCCTCATCCATAATCCCTCAGAAAGGGGCAAGAAGCTCAGTCAGATTCGACCTCTTTCCCCAAAGTCTCCGCTTAAGTTCTGCAGCCATGTCAAAGACGGGAAGCCATGCTGGCATAACCCCGGCCACTGCCCGTGTGCCCAGAGTGAGGTGGAGATGCAGGTGTGGAGGGCGGAGTGGGATGGGTTGATGGTACGACCGCTACTGCTTCAGCTCCAGCCACAGCTCAACAACCCTCAGCTCTCATGGTACTGCAGAGTGTGTGTCCTCAGCCTGTCCTCCGCTGAGAGCTTCTACAAACACTGCTCTTCTTTGGAGCATGCTCAGTTACTGCGACAGGACACCAGCGTGTGGTGGAGAGGTCGACCCCCGCCTCACTCCCGCAGAACTGAATTCTGGCTCTGTGACAGGTGAGTGTCTATACAGGCCTAATATTACTAGGGCACACCTGCACAGACGTCTATAGACACACCTGCGCAGACGTTTATAGACACACCTGCACAGACGTCTATAGACACACCTGCGCAGACGTCTACAGACACACCTGCGCAGACGTCTACAGACACCTGTGCAGATGTCTACAGACACCTGCGCAGACGTCTACAGACACCTGTGCAGACGTCTACAGACACACTTGCACAGACGTCTACAGGCACACCTGCGCAGACGTCTACAGACACACCTGCGCAGACGTCTATAGACACCTGTGCAGATGTCTACAGGCACACCTGCGCAGACGTCTACAGACACCTGAGCAGACGTCTACAGACACCTACGCAGACGTCTACAGACACATCTGTGCAGACGTCTACAGACACACCTGCGCAGACGTCTACAGACACCTGTGCAGACGTCTACAGACACCTGTGCAGACGTCTACAGACACCTGTGCAGACGTCTACAGACGCACCTGCGCAGATGTCTACAGACACACCTGCGCAGACATCTACAGACACAAAGAAGAGCAAACCTAAGAAAGAAACAAGTGAAGCAGATCTCCGAGGGTTAAATACATCAGACTTTATCCTCCGCTTGAGCCGGCTCCAGTAGCCAATATAATATATAATATAATATAGTGAAATAAACAGCTCCTAAACAGTGCATTATCCTTTCAGCATTTACTTTATATCTTTACTACATCTCTCATTAATAATCTACGCTAGTTTGGTGATAATATCTGTGTATATTTTAACTGTAAAACAAGTTGCTAAAGTTGAAGCATTTCTCCACATGAAACCAAAACAACTCTTCCTGAGACACGCCCCCGTTGTCACGGCGACGGCAGTGAGCACTTCACAGAAAGTCTGATAGTCTGCATTTTATAATGGTGGTGTGAAACCATAACCATTGCGAACCATAAAAATGAAATATATTTTGATCTATAAGTTGCACCTGACTATAAGCTCTTATACGGTATAAAATACAGTATATCTATATTTCTTTTGTTTGTTTTGGTTATGCTATGTTTTTTTAATAAAAGAAAGAAAACTAGGAAAGGCAATATTAGCCAACCTTGTGAATATTGGTGGGTTGGTGGTTCAAATCTTGTTGTGCAGACTGTTCTTGTGCCCTTTGCCAGGACACTTCATTCATCTGTAGAGTTTCCATTTCAAATATATATCCCGTCATGTTAAACTACTCAATCATTTGTACTTTAGCAGACAGATCCAAACACAACACATGATGCTTTAAGTATCTCTGTCCCATGTCTCTGTAGACCACAGACCTGTGAGTATGGGAAAAACTGCCCTAAAGCCCACAGTGTGGAGGAGCTGCAGGAGTGGCTGATGAGGACTGAGGAAGTGGAGCAGATTCGAGAGAACATCCAACAACAAGGTCTGATGAATTATAACGAGAGACTGCTGCATGAGTTCAGAGGCAGCAGCAACGAGGTGCACATTGTAAGTACAAAGATTTCACTGATGCTGGCCACTCATTGAAGTAATTCAATTAAAATGTAATTAATAAATATAAAACTGTAGGGATGACAGCCTTTAGTCACTTATAGTTCATATGTTCATATGTATCATTTTTACATCACATGTTTCTGTTACACTCTGAGATCCCCCTTCCCTTTGCATGTTCACTTTGGTCAATTAATTGTTGTTTGCATAACTTTAATCAGCTAACAATTACTTTTGTCTATTACAGCCCTATTGGACTGACTGTTTTTGTTCTTACAGATGTCTGAACATGTTGATGACGTATCCATCTCCAGTGATGAAGACTTGACTCGGAAGTGTGAACAGGTCTCTACAAAACTGCAGTGGAGTTTCCAAATAGAGACAGAGGTGAGCCGTCGTACAGTAGGATTTAAAACCACCACAGCAGCTTGTCCGTAACTATTTATTGTTGCATGGAACCACTGTTTTAATTCCGTTAATATTTGGTGTTCCACGTACCTACTAAACCAGGACTAACCCAAGTCTACACAAGACTAAAAGTGGTTTAAACCAGGTGTAATCAAGGACTGACCACACCAGGACTAAACTAGGAAGCACTCAGAGAGCACAGACCTCAGCCAAGGCAGCTCAATTCCACGAATTACTCCAGTGGTTAGAGTTAATTAAAGTCATTTTGACAGACAGGCTTCTGAGAATTCTGTCATGACCTGTTTTTATATGTCACTTTATGCGTTCTCCTTGGTGGAGGTATGCATCGGTTTTATCAGCACTTACACTTTAATGGCTGACACCACTGACAGCCTTTAGATGTATATATATATACTAACATCTGGTGTGTGTGACTTTGTTTAGAGGCAGCTTGTGCATGTGGCGTTGCTGAAGCAGGAGCCAGGCGCATGCTTTTCCCTCGATGACTCAACTTCTGACCCCTGCATCTATTCACCAGGCCACACCTTCCTTACAGATGATAGCACTTATCACATCACCGTGTGCTTCTCAGCGGATGTACCGGGCCGGTACGAGCAGTGGCTTGTGCTGGATTTTAACATCAGGCCTGTGCTGTTACAAAAGCTGAGGGTTAGGGTTGGTCAGGCAGAGGAGGTGGAGGAGTGTGTGGTGAATGCTGCAGCCTGCTCTCAGAGCTCAGAGCGCTGGCACAGAGGAAACAGAGTGATAGTCCCATGTGTCAGCCGCACTGAGGAACAGGATGAGCAGCTCAAACTCTACAAACCACCTCAGATTAACTTTCTGTACAAGCCAGACTCCAGCCCACAGACTGCCCTGGATCACGACAACTACAAAGAGAGGATGCATCACTTCCTCTACAGTGAGGAGCGGGCAGAGGACCTTGTGGTTTCAAGGTAACTTCCTCTCCTCTACCAGTTTTCACATGCGCTGTCAAAATGAAACAGACACATCATGATGACGTTGAAGAACCTTTCTAACAGGCAGGCATAGAGCTGGAGAATTTGAGGCTACATTTAGACAAAGTTGGTTGTGTTTCCATAAACACAACACAGGCCATACGTCTGTCCACATGGGCCCACCCAAAAACACATTGTATGTCAGGCCTGTAAGTTGCCAGTGAGAACAGTTGTCTTAAAGTGTTATAATCCAAAGTATTCCTGCTCATGCCTAAGGAGATGGGATAGGCTCTTTAAGTAAAAACGTGTAGTGTGCACAAATGTGTCTGTCATGTTAAGTCATAATAATAGGTTCTTTATTTGTTGACTCTTGACATTTTATCTTCACTGTAGGCTCAATGTCTGTGGAGAAATGGCAATAATGGATCATAATACACTGTTTGGCACTGATAGAAGGGAGCTTTTTGGAGCAATCTCTCTTCCATACAGTCTCACAGCAGACAGCCCAGAGGGCCTGGCAATCAGACGCAGCATCCAGTCTGCACTGGTCGCACCCCCATCGAGTGGTGCAAACAGCAAGGTCTATGAAGCCTTCATCGTGCAGGACCACACCACAGAGAATGTCATGTATTTGCAACTGTCCAAACGATGCTGTCTTGAACTTGGTCTTAGAAGAAACATGTCTCCCCAAATGGAGGTGCAATTTCAGTTGAACCGTTACCACTTCTGCAGTCTGCACAGAGCTGTCGACCTCCTTCCTGATACAAGGACAGTGCTCCCTGACCTTAAAAACTGCAGTGTTCCTGTGAGTAATGTTCGCTGTGAGAAGTTGAATACAAAGCAACAGGTCGCAGTAGAATTCATCACAGGAACAGCATCAGACCAGAAGTGTGTGGCTCCACTGCTCATCTACGGCCCATTTGGGACAGGAAAAACCTTCACACTGGCCACAGCCGCCAAAGAGCTGTGTCAGCAGCCCCACAACAAAGTGCTGCTTTGCACTCACACAAACAGGTAATCCTCCAGTCCACTTTAGCTTCTAAACATACATGTGTGAATACTGAAAGAGATGAGCTATTAGGATACTGTAACTGTAAGGACACTGTCTCTAAACAATAGAAAGATCTGACCTGACCACTGAGTAGAAATGGGGGTTAAATGTAGATGTCTGTTATTTGTTACTTTATTTTTATTTCAGTTCTGCAGATCTGTATGTGCGAGACCATTTCCACCCATGTATCAGTGAGAAACCAGGCAAAATAAAGCCCCTGCGGATAAAGGCGAACACAGGCCGAGGATTATATGCCACAGATGAGGTTACCCTTAAATACTGTCTCCTCAATGGAACCAGGGACATGTTTCTACCCCCCACTAAAGCCGTCTTAGATCAACACAATGTCATCATCGTCACCGCAACAATGGGTCGTCATATTCATGGCCTCAGCCTTCCAGAGGGCTACTTCAGCCATATCCTGATTGATGAAGCCTCACAGATGTTAGAGTGTGAAGCTCTGTCAGCTATTGGTCTGGCAGGACCCTGCACCAGAGTGGCTTTAGCAGGAGACCATATGCAAATGGGACCAAAGCTCTTCTCTGTGGATGACCACAGACGTTCAGACCAGACCATGCTCACACGCCTGTTTCACTATTATCAGGTTCACAAGTGTGATGCTGCACTGAGGAGCAGAATCATACTCAATGAAAACTACCGTTCTACTAAAGAGATTGTGGACTTTGTTTCCACTCATTTCTACATCGGTAAAGGTGATGTTATTAAAGCCAGTGACGCGGTGGCTGCTCCGGCGAATGGCCACGCTCTGAGGTTCTGGCACGTTCATGGAGAGAGCCTCTTAGACAGTCGCTCCATGTCATGGTTTAACGGCCAAGAAGCCACCGTAGTCGTCCAAGCAGTGCGCGAGGTTCTACAGAACTGGCCCTCAGCCTGGGGCCCACAGGAACCACAGACCATCTGTGTCCTATCAGAGGGTTTTCAGGTAAATAGCATCAATTCAGATTATAACGTGCTAATAAATACATTCAAGTAATGTACGTCCAAAGAATCTGAACAAACTGATGTCTTGTGTTTTATGACCACTAGGTTAAAAAAATAAGAACAGAACTTTCAAAGAAAGGCCTTTCCAAAGTTCAAGTTCAAAATCTAGCCAATGTTCAAGGTAATAGTAAAACATATATATATATTATATACACGTCTCTAAGTCCAACAGTCTCTATAGGACGCTTAACTGTTTTTCTTTGATTGACAGGTTTGCAGTTTAGAGTGGTCATTGTGTCAGCGGTGCACTCACGTGATTCACTACAGACTTGTCATCTGAGCGGACTGGAGCTGTTCACTGATGCTCGTGTGTTCAACACTGCACTGACGAGGGCCCAGTCTCTTGTGTTAGTGTGTGCTGATGCTGCCGCTCTCTGCTGCTATGGTCAGTGCTCTCAGATCTGGAAGAACTACATAGACTATTGCATCAACAACAACAGCACGTATCCACAGCATTTTACTAAAGACTTCTTTGAAAATGATTTAATGGAAACTAAAAGATTTCAAAAGCCTGAAGAAGTTGAAGAGATCAGCACTCATGACGATGCCATTCTCCAAGAATTAAGAGCTGAATATGAAGCATTGAATAAAGAATTACTCACTGAGGACACAAGTGTGGACGGTCCACATCCTGTGGACGGTCCACATCCTATGGACGATCCACATCCTGTGGAGGATCAACATCCCGGTCACCAAAAAGCAGAGGGTTCTTCTGATGAGACTGATTCAGAGCATTCAGACAATGAGCAGCTCCCCTTATTAAGACATGGAAAACTGGTGCGAGAGTCCCATAAAAGAGGTTATGTGATACTATCCACAAAGCCTCATGTTCGTATAAGTATTAAAGGAACGGCCAACCTCGGGCACGCTTTCACTGGAGATGAAGTGATCATAGAGACAGGAAAGGTGGTTGGAATCACAAACCAGTGTCAGATGGCGCGTGAACTTGTGTGCTATTTGGAAGATGAAGATCACAGCAAAACCAAAAAGACTTCACAGAATTACATTTGGAGAATCATGGTTCCCATCATAAAATCAGCACCAAAAATCAGCATACACATCAGCAAGAAAAAACGACATTACCTTCCAGTGTGGGCAGAGACTGCAGGCTACTGGGAGGTGGTAGATTACAGAAAACTTGATGAAGTTTTCAGACAGAGTCATGTTTTTGTGGTGCAGGTAATTAACTGGAAAGAAGGCTTTTGGATTCCTCTTGGTAATGTGATAAAAGTTCTTCCCATTGGAAGTTCTCTGACACAGGGCCTCCAGATTCTGAACAGAGAATATCAAGTTGCTCCAACCACAGGTGAACCCAAATACTGGACAGAGGATAAGAACAAGTGCCACAGAAAGGACAGGCGGTGTAGGATTACTTTCACCGTAGATCCCCCAAAAGCTGAAGACCTGGACGATGCCATCAGTATTGAAGACAATGGAGAAAGCTATCAGCTTGGGATACACATTGCTGATGTGGCGAGTTTTGTGGCTCTTGGTGACAATTTAGATGAAGATGCTAAACAGCGCTGTGTAACATATTACTGCAATAGTAACCCAGAAAAAAACACTCATATGTTTCCCAAAGCCTTAAGCACTGGTCATTTTAGCCTTCTGCCTGAAAAAGACCGCTGTGTGGTCTCACTCATGTTTAAAGTTAACAAACAAACAATTCAAGTCATTGGGGAGCCTGAGTTTGAGTTTTCAATCATTAGATCAGACAAAAGGTATTCCTATGACGAGGCTGAACGTTGTATTAACCACCAACTACAACATCCAGTGGATGACTGCGTCAGATTAGCTTATGAGTTTGCAAAAGCTCGAAGAAAGGAGCGTCTAAATAACTGGCCATACTCTCAGCCCGATGATGACCGTTTGCCAGGGCAGCGTAAGGCCCATCTGATGATCGAAGAGCTCAGTGTGCTGTTTAACTCATACGTATCACAGAAACTCACCACCTCAGACACAATGAGCCGAGTCGTGCCGCTCCGTTGTCAGCCAGCACCAGATCAGGAGAACATGACAGTGCTCCAGGAGCAACATGCAGATCTCATACCAGTCTCCTTTTGTCTGTGGCATAAGATTGACTGTAAAGAACAAATCTCACATGAGGCGTTTAGTGTCCTGCAGCACATATGGAAGGACATCCAAGCTGCAGCTGAAGCAGACGATACCGACAGAATGGTGGATTTAATCAGTGCAGATGACATCCACCCACAGCTTCAACCCATCACCAACCAGTTCAGAAAGTGTTTGAGCAAAGCCTTTTTCATCTGCTCCTCTCGGACAAGAGACCCCAGACACTATTCACTAAACCTACAGCAGTACACGCAGGCCTCATCACCAATACGCCGATACATCGACATAGTGCTGCATAGACTTCTGCATTGTCACATTCTGGGGAGCCCTGTGCCTTACACGCAAGATGATATTACTGCTTTGTGCAATGACTTTGATAAAAACGCCAGAAAAGCCAAAGAGTACGAAAAGAAGGCTGAAAATATTTCTTTTGCTGCGGGTGTGAGGAAGCAGAGTGTTTGTAAGATTGCATTTGTGGTTAAGGTTGATCCAGAGACAGACTCTTTCTTAGTGGCCTTTCCTTTTAATAGAGACCTCTTTACAGAAACTATGTCAGTTCTGTACAAAAATCTACAATTAAATGATCAGCCACGTTACGACAAGACCAGCAGATCCATGACACTAATGTGGAAAAGGAGGATTTATGCAACTGACAAAGAACTGCTGCATCAAGAGTTAAGAACAAGGTCTCACTGTGGCCCATGTGTGGAGATTCCCTTCAGTGTGTGGAAGTCTACTGTTGAAGCAATAAAGGAGGAAAACTGGGATCAGGCCAAGTCTCTGATACAGAACACTAGGACAGAGCAAGTATCTTCACAGACCACCGTGAAGAGCCCTTCTGAAGAGAAGGAGCTGGTGGAGCATGAGGTAGAAGTCAGCCTTCTGTTGAAGGCAGGTGACACTGTCCGGGTCCAAATGACCTTCGAGCCGAGGAGGGGTTATCTGACACCAGCCATTCAGTTGCTCAGCATTTCACCCAAGTTTGAACTCTGTGTGGACCACACCCACAACCCCATCCGCTGCTTCTCCAGGTTTGCAGATAACCCTTCACAAATCCAGTACTGGAGCACGGAGGACTATGTCCGCATCTGGAGACCGCTGTGTGAGATGGAATCAGCTGCCACTGCTGTCAGGGAGAGTGACAGTATAGTGATAGAAAAACTGGAAGTGAACTTCAGCAAAAGAAATGGGAACACACTTTCGGGAAGTTTCTTTTTACATCAGGAATGGATTGAGGAATGGGCCATACAATGTGACCTTTCAAAGTGCTTGCTGTGCATACGGAAACAAGGTCTGGAATTAAAAAGAGAAATGTTGGAAAAACATAATTTATTAGATTTCAACAAATTAGGAGACCCTACAGAATTCACATGGGTGGCCCATGGTGTCACCAGAATCATAGAAAAAGTGAAGTCCTCAAATGGAAGCACAGTGCAGTTCTACATCAACCATCTCCCGATGGAGGATATTCCTGAGTGCATTTTTAACAAAAAGACTACTTTCACAGTGGAGCTCATCCCAAAGATGCTGCCGGACATGTAAGTTCAAGGTTCCCACATTTTCATAAAAATAGATTCTAAAATCAGCTTTACGTTGACTCCATTTCTGTTTCTCTACAGACGCAAAGAAAGTGCAGTAATTAACTTGCCTTTAGCTTGTGATCTTGTGAAGAGTATAGCACTGGGAAGTCACATTCCAAGAGAAGGTAGACCACCCGTTTTAATACATCGTGTGTGATTACATAATATATTACTCTGATATTTGTACCTGTTTTAGTATTGTCCAGTTACACAGTGAGACGGAACGAGCTCCCAAACAGGCTCCCACCTCTAAACCACAGTCAGTTTCAGGCAGTGGATAAGGCCTTGAACAACACATTCACGTTGATCCAGGGGCCGCCTGGTGAGCACCCAGATTCACCTGATGCTATATGCTTTACAGCTTCACTAATCCAACCTAACTGTTGTTTTAAGGGACTGGGAAGACAGTGGTTGGTGCATACATAGTGTACTGCTTTTCAGAGATGAACAGACAGAGCCCAAGAAGGTTTAGTGCTGACTCAAAAGACAAGGACAAGAAACAAGTGATCCTCTACTGTGGCCCCTCCAATAAGTCTGTGGATGTGATCGGAGGTAAGATTCTTAGTCAACATGCATCAATATAACATCACATACGTCATCGTCATATCGGCTGTATGCAGAGATGCTTAGACTCAAATGTACTGTTTGTTCTCCTTGCATATAGGAAAGCTTTAGTTTATACTTTACTGACCATAAAAACAGTGGAATACAGAGGTTCATTTAAAACTTTTGTAAACATTTCAAAAGCTCATGTTAAGACTGATGTGTGTTTTAAATGCAGAGTATATGTTAAAGTTTAAAGACCTGAGTGTCCTCAGAGTCTATGGTCAACAAGTAGAGATGCTTGAATATCCAAGTACAGAGTGGTGGCTTCAGTTCTCCTCAAAGATCCTCACAGAACCATCAAACCAAAAGCTCAGGTAGGGGCTGTACATTTACATCAACTGCATTTGTTGTACAACTTTTTGTTTCAGCTCTCAATAGTATATAGCTCAATTAAATGAGACTGTTTATGATCAGATAAATCCAAAAGTTAATAACATTTTTTTGCTGAAACTCTAATGTCTCAGCTTTAAAGGCCTGATATATTATATTGTGAATAAAATATAGTTTATTATACGGTATATTTACTAATTTAGGAATAATAGCTAACATTGTGCCTGGTTAAAGGAGCATCACCCTGCACCACCGCATGAGGGAGCCTCCAAACCCTTACGCAGAGAAAATTAGAGCTTTTGATGAGCGCATACGGACAGCACGTCAGAACAATGACAGACATCACTTCACAACCGAGGAGGTCAAAGAGTGAGTTTTGTTATATGTTATCTATATAAAGTAAAACTGCAAAAGCAATATCTAGAATCATTTAAATGATTTCCAATCAGAATAGAAATCTTGATTAATATGAATTAATAAGAAAGACTTGAAGTAGTTTTGACAAGTGCAGATTTATTTTACTCAGTAGTTTGACTTGTTATAGTAGTGTTTAATATATTAAAGTTAAATTACCTTTCAGTGGAATAATATTTTAAGTGCAGTCTCCACTGGCAGAAATATAAACCTGAAATAATATACTTTAAATGAATTGAAACAAGCCAACTCAGTTAAGATTACAATTCTGATTTCAAGCCATTTTAACTCATTTAGAATAATTTGCTGCGACATGATTTTTTTCAGATATCAGAAGCTTCTCAGGGCTGCCCGTAAATATGAGCTGGAGAGACATGACATAATCCTGTGCACTTGTACGACAGCCTCCTCCCCGAGTCTCACTAAAACAGTCAGCGCCAGACAGCTCCTCATCGATGAAAGTGCTATGGCCACAGAACCTCAGGCTCTCATCCCTCTCGTCTGCAACGACCCTGAGAAGGTGTGCGTCACCATATTTTAAAAATCAATGGTCTGTCTGATCCTGTTCTGAGATGTAAAGTAGGTCATCTGTCATTTTTAATTTAGTTTTGTCCCTCTGGTCTGTATAGCAGCATCAGAGTTTGTATGTATAGTACTTTTTTAAAAACTCCAGATTACATCTTTAATCCAGTCAAATGTCACAGTTCTGACCATAGCTTTCACATTTTTTATATATTTATCTTTTACTCTTAATCATTATTATTTATTGGCTCTATAAAAAGCCTCATGTGACGTCACACTGGGACAATGACCTGATACATTTGAATAAGGTTTTCTATTGCGATTCTATTATTATTCACATAAATTCACCCTTTCAGATCGTGCTGATTGGGGACCACAAACAGTTGAGGCCGATTGTGATAAATGAACGAGTGAGGAAGCTGGGCATGACCAAGTCTCTGTTTGAACGCTACTTCACACCGTACCATGAGAAGAGGAGCGTGATGCTGGATATACAGTACAGAATGGTGAGGCATCCTGATGAGCTGTTACTGCGGCGTCCTCGAGTTTGTAAAGGACAGGTCATTCATTATCACACTGCAAAAAGATATATCTAGACCAGAAAAACATGCACATCTATGTCAGATTAAAGACCACAGCGTTATAGTTTTTTTACAGTACAGAAATCTTTGGTTTTATGTTGTATTGTATAGTATTGATGAATTGTTATATTGTGTGGGCCTAGTGTTTGACACGTTTTTGGGTAACTCTTCCTCATCTAGCGTAACTGTGTGATTGTGATGGTCAGGAGGAACTGTAGGCACAGAATGAATACGAATAATAATTATTGTTAACTAATATTATTCTGTGCAGCACCAGGACATCTGCCAGTTCCCATCAGAGGAGTATTATGAGGGAAAGTTACAGACAGGAGTGGAGCAGCCCAGCAGTGTCCTGCGGCTCGGGCAGAGGGTGATGCCGGTGGTCTTTGGAGATATCAGAGGAGAAACAGTCCGGCAGATCGTCAACACGGCCAAGGGCAACGAGAACTCGAAAGCAAATCTGGAAGAGAGAGAGAAAGTGGTAAGACCTTTGACAAGCCTCATGTGGGGGATATGGCAATAAAATTGATCCGCTAATCTGGGAAAGAATTGTGCCAGTGTTTATATGAATAAAAAGTAGAAAATGAATTGTCTTATTTTGAAGTATTATAATTAACATTGGGTTGGATGCACATTGAATTTGTAGTTAAAGTTTATTGATTTTATTATTTAATTTTACCATATTGTCCACACCTACCTCCATGTGATCTAGTGTTGCATACAATCATCAACAAGGAACATAATTAAGTATGTATAATATATATGAATTTGACATTGAGTTCAAACTTTTACTCAGTAGCCTACGTGAGTACTTTTTCCTACTCTCACTTGTGTAATTATATCGGCGAAACAACGATATTATGGAATTACGCATCCACATCCGCAGATCCTAGCTGTGAACTCAAAAACGCCGAACTGTATCGATTTGGGTACTTCTTCGATGAATATTAATTAAGTAATTAATTAATAACGGGCCAAAACTGTGACCCCACCCTACAACAAACAGGAAGTCGGCCATTTTGAATTGAATTTGGGAGGTCAGGTATATTTGACAGCCTCTAACGTGCACATACTTTGCCCGAACACATCTGACTAATATGATGGCAGTTACCTCTATAGCGCCCCCTATAGACTGAAAGAATGTAGTTTTAGGGAATTTTCTAAATTTGGCAAAAACATTCTTTTCATTAAGGTATTGGTAACAGTTGTAGCAGACGTATGGGGCAGACGTATGGGGCAGACGTATGGGGCAGACGTATGGGGCCGTTTCGCCGATATACACCTTGCTGTCGGGGACCACAGCACAGGCCTAGTTTTAAATAAGTTATTCTGTCTTTAGACTCCAGGTTAACACTCTATTTATCTTTTCTCAGCCTGACATTAGCACCGCTGGCAGATGTGATGGCCGCAGTATTCACTTATATTGTCAGCCCATGTGTGGAAATAGAACGTGCATATTAGTCATACCTACGGTAGTGATTTTCATATCTCCTTTATTCAGTTGTTTTTCTCTTTGTCAGTTCACCAGTGGCACTGCAGTGATCATCATACAACAGATACCAACACATTATCACCTTTGCCTTATTTTTTCTTGAATGCTTTTGCTCACTTGTGAAGCTGACACCTGTGTGGCAGTTTCTGCAAGTTCATTTCTGCCAGGGAACCTTTAGCATCTGCAGCTGTCACTCTGCTAATGTTGAACCCAATAATCTTTTTATTTATGTATTTATTTATTTATTTTTATTGCTTGCAAGACTTTTGACAATGGCTTCAATATTTGTATATCACTTTTCAAACTCTGTTACTCATTCACTCCACAAGGCAGTCGGGTCTAATTACAAGATTGAATGCGATCCTTCTAAGTGGAGTATGTTTGTTCTCCCTGTGGCTGTGTGGGTTTTCTTTCTTTCTCTCATCAACCCAGAAACACTGTAGGCAATTCCTCCATCATGTTTCTTCTGACTAACATCCTGGCTCGGATCTGGAGAAGGCTCCCTGAACACATAAACCCTTATAATACAGCCCACTCTAATTTTTTGAGAATGGAAAAAATCAGGAAGTAACACTGACATTCCAAGGCGAATAGTTCTAAAGCTAGCTCTGCTAATTGCATGTTTTTGGCTTTTATCCTTAGTTTGGTAACAGCCTTTTGAATTTCCCCGCCGGCTGTCATAGCGTATTGTGCTAATGTTCTGCTAATGTGCTAGCCATTGCTGTTGCCATTAGCTTGCCGTTTTCTCTGTTGTTCTCTTTGCCAGGGATTTACTATTGCACTGTTGTGTCTGGCCACTAAAGCTGTTAAACATTCACATAAACAACACATAAAGTCCAATGGCTCCTGTCAGGGCCCTAAGCTGGACTGTTACGAGCCTCACTTTACTTATTGGATGTGTGGTCCCATTGGTGACTATATCTGATATCTCTACCATATGTTTTCCAGTCTGAATCTTACTTAGTGTTTCTATATCTCGGCATAAACAAGACCTCCTGACAGTAACATGCTCAGCAGTCATCCATCTCTGTCCGCCATTGCTGTGCCATACATAAAGATGGGACAAGAATATACTAGTGCGGTTCTGCAAGACAAACATTTTGCGGTTTTGACAAGTTATTAGCATACTTGGACAATATTATCTCCCTGGGTTTATGGGATTACTAAACCACATTCCTCCCGGGATCTGCGTTAAAGCTTTTAGTGAGTTTTAGGTTCAGCCTCCGGAATGGAAAACAAAAGACAAAACAGACTCGACAACATTGTGACTTTACACGCAGAAATAACGTGGATATATTGGTGTAAAAATAGTCTGTGATTATGTGATAATTATTCCCATGTCTCTGGGATGTCCCTATTTTTAATGGGGTCAGTCCCAGTTTCAGGCTCCTTGTCCCATGTCCCAAAAATTATCTGATGGGACCCTACTTTGTCCAAGTTTTATTACAACCCCTGTCTCAGCTGTCCCAATTTTCAACAAAATCAACACTTTTTTGTCCCAGTTTTTGGGGCTAGAAATCTGGCCACCCTATAAAAACTGACTAAACCATATCTCTTTAAATCAGCACTAAACTGGATCTAAACCAGGACTAAACTGGATCTAAACCAGGACTAAACTGGATGTAAACAAGACTAAATCAAGTATTAACCAGGACTAATAATACATGCATGGAGCCCTTGATCACGAACCTTACGTAAAAACATCATTATGTGTCCCGTAATCGTCATTGCCATAACCAGGACAGCTACCTATGACGAGGCTTAATATGTCCAAATGCATGCCTCTAGTCTTGTGGGTGGTGTATATGAACAATGCTATTAAATCAAAGCAGAAGGTATAAATGGAGAAATATTGATTGACTTATATCTATTTTGTGCACCAAAACTACAAATTGTATGCATGGTGGGTCTATTCTTCATCATTTTTCGAACCTAAAAATAATATGTTCTTTGTCAACTCTCTTCACAACATCCTCTTGAAATATATGTGCAAAAGCGGGTCAAAAACATTTGTCGAGCTCCAACCCAGATGATTGTTTGACAGCCTGTCATTTATTCTCTATGGTCACTGGATGTGGAGCTGTCTACCTTTCCAGATCTATTTCTTAATGTTAGGGGGTATGCTAGAAAAATAGCCCTGTGCCTTTAGTGCGCCTCTGTGTGTCTATGACCATTTCAAAGACAGTCTAGTGATTGATGTGCTTCTTGGCTGGTCTGATTAATTACAGCTCAACTCGGTCGTGAGATACACTGGCTGAATACATATAGGGACATCACACATCCCGCTGCAGGCAAGTCACACGCGTGTGTCCGATAGAGATAGGCTTAAACATCCTTATTTTTTATCTCATGTCACTGTCATATCCCATCATGCACCTCTGCTGTAGGTGGCCCTCAGTCTGTCATATCTGGAGGGCTGCATTTGGATGTTGTCATGAAAGAAGCGCAGTGGGATTTTCACTTTATATCTCTTGCATAGTCCATACTGCCTTGGTCCGTGGGCGCACACCTTCTCTTGTGCACAAAAAGAGTTAAACTTTAGTAATAAAAAATAAAATACAAAATATTACATTGTCTCAATTTAACCGAGTAGATCAGTCCAACTAAATGATTTGCTTTCAACTATGGACTCACATAGACTATTTCACTTTTTTTTTTTTTATTCTCTTCATCATTTGATTGAAAAAACAAAAAAAAACCTAAAAAATAAACTTCTATCAGCATTAATAATTTAATCATTCTAGATTGTATCTGAGAGTTTAAAAATTTTGTGAAATAGTCAATAGTATAATGCTAATATTTCTAGTTGGACTGATCTACTTAAGTAAACTGAGACAATGTTACACTATTTCAGTGTATGAATGTGTTGGTATGGGTATATTATTGTGTTTAGTGGTTCAAGAGGCAGCTGTGGCAACAGAGGTAGTTTACAACCAACAGTGTGTGACTGCGAAGTGAATGGATATTGCAAGGGGACAGAAGAAATTCCAAAGATGGCCTTCTGGTGGATCTTCTTGACAATTAGCAAAAACACAGCTACTGCCTTTATACTTGGATGCTGTAGATGCAGTTATATTTAAAAAGTAAATAAATAAAAATGTGTCATTGTGATTATAATATTTCCTTGGAGGACCACATTTAAATTCAAGGCAATCACTATCATTTTTTTAAATGATTATTATTTAATTTTGATTATTTTATAATGGATATATAAAGGATGATTTATTTCAAAGACTACATCTGTCTTTCCTCAGTGTAGCCGTTGCTATAGAGACAGGTGGCATTTCTAAGCGGTGCAAGCTTATGGCAGATGGTCCTCCCTCATGCCCTTGTGCATGAAACATATCAATTAGACTTTTAAAAGAGAACAGAATATAAATAGTGATGACGTGTGTATAGTGATACTAATAGTGTCATAGGATGTGGTGTATTTAACTATGCTTACGCTTTGCTGCTTTTAATAATGCATCAAATTTAATGTATTGCTTTTTAAGAGACAAATCGCTTTCCAAATGAGTCCATTATTGATTCACTCCAGAGAAGGACTAATTGCGATTTTTGTGACAAATATTGCAGTTGTGTTTGAAGATTCAATTTACAGCACATTGTAAACCTCTGAAAGCATTAACACTTGAAAGAAGACTAGAATATTAACTGATAAACTTCCACAACTTTCAGAAAATATTTGTGGGGGTTCAACCTACAAGGTAAGCAGGTTATTTACATTTACAGGTGCAAGAAGAAATACGTGAACCCTTTGGGATCTCAATGGGGTCGAGGTCAGGACTCTCTCAGGGCCGCTCCAGAAGGCGTATTTTCTTCTGGTGAAGCCATTCTGTTGTTGATTTACTTCTATGCTTTGGTCGGTGTCCTGTTGCATCACCCATCCTCCGTTGAGCTTCAGTTGGTGGACGGATGGTCTTAAGTTTTCCTGCAAAATGCCTTGTTAAACTTCTGCCCTACTCTGTCTGACTGACAGATGTGGTGGTTGTAATGTACCTTCCACCACCACCATCCAAACACCAATCACACTGCCTGGGTAAGGTGAGTGAAGTACCTTGAACACAGCTGCAAGAAAAATCGGTTGGAGTTAACCAATGGTGCTCCATGCTTTTGCTCACAGTACAGACGCCAACACCTCAGCATTTCATTAACTTGATTTTGCTGCGCCTCTTCCATCCCATCCCATCCCTCTCATCACCCACATGGCAACATCTATCTCGAGTGATAAATAGGCTTCAGTTAAGATCCAGCTTCCTAGACTGCAATGTGTCATCTGCGCCCAGGTCGCCTTAACATTTATTCAATAAGGATTTTGTGGTGAGTAACAGAGAGGCAGCAAGACAAATGGAGCCCACAGATTCCAGGTCATGTTCGTATAGGCAATCTGAGAAATAGCTCCTCCGCGATTATTGCACTTGTGCCTTCGCAGCGATTTGGCGTCAGTATTGTATTAATCAAGACAGGCTTAAAGGCAGCTCAAAGTGATTAGGTTTATTCCTTGGCTAACTAATGACAATTCTTTTCAACAGCGGGAGATGTTGGTTCAGTAACAGCCCCGGGCGGCGGCGCGAAATGAGAAGTGTAGTTTCCTGTCAAGAAATTACAACAGGAAACGGGAAATTGTCAATGTTGAACTTTACTATTATTTTGATTTATGATTGCGTTCTAGTTATTTATATCCACTTTTTTAACTGATTGTGATTGTGTTCAGAGTTATCAAAGCTATCTCTACTTGACCTGCCATGTTGGAATAGCTGCCTCTTCATATCTAATGTGAAGTCCTGATTGACATAAATCTAATGTAGGGGTTTAGCTACTGATCATCTAATAGTAGTAGCTAGTCTGATCGCGCCAGTTATATATATTTCTTATACAATGTAGAAAAAGAAAAAAATGTATCTTTACAAATTGAAATTATTATTTAGTGTAAGAACAGCATTTACTTAATTTAGTTAGTTTAGTTAGTTTTAGTTACTTTAGCTGACAGTAACGGAATGTTGAACCGAGCTTGACTCTTATTGGATTGTATGTCTACTCCACAGTAATTACAATTAGTGTCAGGGTAATCAAAGCACATTCAAATTCAAATTATTCAACATTAACAATCCAGATCTTGCATGAATTGACACAAATTACAGGATTTGCATTGCACTTTTATCCTTTGCATGTGGTAATAAATAGACACGAGTGAGTGCTACCTGTCTGAGCTAAGCCTTTAAAACGCTCATTACTATGACTTGGTGTGAAGCAGCGTGGGTCACCTTGGGGAGAATTGCTTTTCTGTAACATTAGATTAAGGACCCACTACGTCTTGTGCCATTTTGAATGCCATGAAACTCTGCATCAACCGAGCTCAAATTGACATTTCAGGACAAAAGCGCTGTCAAAAAATGATGGTGCTGTAAAAACACAGATTGAAGCAGAGGCACTTCCAAAGGTCCAAACTTTTATGAGACTCTTTTAAGGTGATTTAGGAAGTATTTATTTTTTTTTTTGCTTTTTTTTTGGTTCATTATCATTAAAGTCACTCAAATGCCAAAAAGGATTTCCTCAAATCTCAAAGGCATTCAAAGTGATCAGTTATTGGTCTTACTGTATTGCCAAAATGAGAAACTGAGAAACACATTTCCACATTATTATTTTAACACCTAACTCCAGATTATTATTACTAAATTGGGCTTTACTAAACCAGTTTTAAATTCAAACCCGGACGTGCAGCCGGGCTTGTTTGTTGTATTTGGACAGAACACTGAGTCTATATAGTGTTCTTTGTGGTTGAGAAGAGACACTTGAAGAGTTATAAATTGCCTCTGATGTAATGAATGGTCCGCACAGAGTGGAGAACTTAAGACACGGTTGAAGAATGGAGGAGCCAATACAACAGAGCAAGTAAAAAGAAACGGGTTGGGAAGATTAGGAGAATTAAAGGCCAGCTAACTTTGTGAGAGAAGGCTTGATTTATTCATTTGTGGCAGATCCCAGTATTTGTAGTCCATAGAGTGTTCAGAGGGCACTTTATATATAGTTATAATTTTTGGTTAAGACTAGGTGTAGTCCTAGTTTAGATCAGATTTAGTCCCGGTTTAGTTCTAGTTAGTAGTTAGTTCTAATTGCCCTGGTTTAATCTGTGTTTAGTGCTGATTTTAGACCTATTATATATGATTTACCACTGGTTTAGTCTTGGTTTAGACCTGGTTTTATATCTACCTTTATAACTGGTTTAGACCTGGGTTCAATCCTAGTTTACATTCATGTTGATTCAGTCTTGGTTCAGCCCAGTGGTTCTCAATCATTTTCAGCGCGGCCCGTCACCCCTATTAGCAAAAAAACCTTTCTGTGGGGGGCGGGGCGGCGGGGGGGGGGGGGCGGGGGGGGGGGGGGGGGGGTGGG
>JAVQKC010121734.1:0-11057 GCA_036025475.1 Philypnodon macrostomus
ACTGCACTCTGACAATAATAACAAACACAGCACTAACAATGGGCCGGGCATACACACTACATCGTTTCAATGGTGCTGCGGGAACCTGTGTACACACAGATGATTTCTAAAACGATACCGCCTTAACGAGAAACAATATTGTGTGTTTCTCCGTGTGGACTAGGAAGCCTGAGTGCATTATTTTCACTTGATTTGGAGTATTTCACAGTTCTGCACTGTCACCAAATAACTTTTTGCTGTTTAATCTTTACTTTTCTCTAAGTTCTAAAAAGTAAACAGTACTTTCAAAGACACAAAAAAATCCAACCTTGACAATGTCCCATTAGTTCAATATTCTTATATAACAAAACCACAGGCAGTCAGACCACAAACATACATTCTGTTATCTGTCTGTAAAAAGAATAAACTGATCTATCCAGTATACAATCAACATAAACTTTTGATGGCATTTGATATATTTGAGGCTTTTTTTACCGTCATAATGTTTTTATAATACCACATGCTACAAAAAGTTATGGATATTGTACTCTTGGGTGAAATTTGTGAAAAATGAAAATGTTCGGTCACACTTTATTTTACATATCCCTTAACTACATTGTATCTACCTCATTAAGTACAATGTACAACCCGTAAGAAAATGTAACTACATTGTACTTACAGAATGGTTAAGGTTAGGGTTAAGTACAATGTAGTTACATGTTTTTTACAGTTTGTTACACAGTGTATTACATTGTACTTAATGAGGTAGATACAATATAGTTAAGGGCTATGTAAAATAAAGTGTTACCAATGTTCATAGTATAGTATTGGAACATTCTGTAATTTCACCCGAAAGCAAAATATTCCAAAATTTGTTATGTAAGTATATGATGGCAAAAATTACATTGCACCAATTCCCAATGTATAACAATACATGCCATTGTACTGACAGTAAATCTCATTCAAAACATCAAGTCAAGTCTGTTGTTGAAAAGAGATCCTCAACCCTTCTCCTGTTCATCATCTCCCTTTCCTTTGAATATGCACTGAATACTCTCCAGCCACCACAGAACACACTCACCTGACTCCAACATCATTATCATGCAGCAGCACCTCAGTTTCTCTTTTCTCTCTATTCTTTTTCAAAAAACCCTGTGCCCCACGAGAACGCAAAACCACAGAATACCAAAGCGTGCCAGACGCCGTTTATTCAAAAATACCTAAACTGTGATGCATTATTTAAAAGACAACTGAGCGGGCCTAAATAGAGTGAATGCATGACATAGTGTTTCTGTCTGAAGCTGCTAATAGGGACCAATTACCTGTGGTTTACATGTGGTCTTGATATAACAGGCTTTGACCTTGTGTGGCTGTTCCCCAATCAGAACACGCTAATTTTGCTCAGTGGCGTACGATATAAAATGTAGCTTCTGTGTTGAATGCAAATGAATGCTAACTGTATTCTGCTTCCCTGTTAAAATGCCAGTGTGGATCATATAGATGCAATGCAGATAGTGTGGGCCTGTTTGGACGGGTTGTGGGAAATACATGCGTTGATTGGACAACAATGAGTTCATAAACATTTACATTCATTTAGAGGTGGCACTGTGCTCATGCAGATCCCTATTGGTTTACCATGAAATCAAGTCAACAGCATATACTCCACAGAATCAGTGGTCCAAGCTTGTCTATGCACAAAGTTTAGATATTCACTTTGTAAACAGTACGTTAACAGTAAAATGCTTTATTTGTCATTACCCATACAACAAAATTATGTAGATGAGATTGAGGGTTAGCCTGAGTCCCAATTGGCCAACCTGACCAGCATGTTTTTATGTGGTAGGGGGGAACCTACACAGACACGGGGAGAATGTGCAAACTCCACACAGAAAAGCTTTAAGTGCCCGGTCTGGGACTTGGACCCTGGACCTTCTTGCTGTGAGGCAAGAGTGATAACCACTGCGCCACTGAGCCGTAACAATGTATAACAATTTCATTACCACTCTAGACCTATTTATCTGCCACTGAGCTCAAATAGCTATACAGATTAACTCATAGCAAGCAAAACAAAACCAATCTGATTACTTGATGGTGTCACATACAATACAGACAATAGAAACATGTATTGTAATGGTTTGAAAAAAGATGGGGGACATGCCTTGTTGTTGCCAAAGAGCAGATAATACATTTGCTCAGATGACTGCTTTTTTTTTGTTCATTTTTGTCTGCAGCTGAGAATGTTTGACAACATGAAGCAGGTGGGCTACAACAGCAGATGACCACACCAGATGTCACTTTATTAGGTACAATATTTGTTCTGTAAAAGCCTGAATTCCTGATTGAACTGGGTGGCTCTGAAACACAGTACTGAGACGACTGCCCAGAGAGACATGACACTGACTCACAGGCAAATCAGTCACTTAAACCAGATCCGGTCCCTACAGAGAACCACTATCGAACAGTATGGGTAATCAAGCAGCAAACCCCCAAACGTTCATTCATTTAATACTAATAATAGCAGCCGTAGATGAAGTCAGTGACGTGTTTTTGAGTTATTTTCTGATCTTTCCTCCTGTTACTGCATAGTGAGCAATCCGTACAGACTGGAGGTGTGCCACAGAGACTAACTTCTCATTAAAAGGTGCATTACCCCCTCCCCGCCTGCCGATCCCTGCTCTACCCAACCCCACAGTAACCATATGGACCCCATACTGTCTCTCATTATACCGCACAAATGAATTCAGTCCCTCCCAGACTATACAAGGCCCAATGCGTTTTCAAGGTAAACATTTTTAGAATATGGCCCAAAATGTGCAAGTGAAAAAAGATTTTCTGTTCTTTAAGTGGACAACTAGGGCCATAGACTTGTACTGTCAATTGATATGCTCTGCTATGCATTTATATACTACATTGACTGCATGCGTTTTTTTCCGTATAGGGGGAACTTGAAATCTTGGCATGAAGCTGTAGTCTGGAGGTTTTCTAAAATAAGACATTGTCCTTCCCCTAGCCTTATACAAAAACATCAACATCTGGGTCATCACTTTGTCCAATGGTAGATATGTTTTTGATGTTGCTGTTGTAGAGGCCAGGAAAGGGACTTAAGTAAAACTCAACAATATTAGACCTCCAGACTCCAACTTGAACTACAACAATGTGCAATTACTACTGTGTTAAAAGCATTGTTATAAATAATGACTCATATTCTCTTGTGGCATTTTGCCTTGGTATCAAACTTACCAATTACCATTTTCTTTCATTTGCAGTGATTACTAATTCTTATTTTTAACATAGCTGATTTCAAAGCCTCCACTATTATCTACCATACTGAATGATGTGACTGATTGTCTGTCTGCATATCTGTCTGGTGTGCCCTGCCAAAGGCTCATAGTTGCGGGGTTAGGCTCCAGGAAGTTGCTGTATTTTTTACTTCGCAAGCTCAAATCGATCTTTTTTCTTAAATGCTATGTGCTTGTCCAGTATCCTGATATTTTGGCTGGTGATTTCAGAAGACTCTTGGTAATAGTGTGGAATAGTATAAAATTTCAGAATAGATCATGAATAATTTAGATTTCTCTTTCCATGTGACATACTTAGAGTTGCGTGTCAAGTGAAAAAGCTAAATACGTCACATATAGGCCTAGACAACATAAACATTCTTGAGTAAAGTGCATATCTGTTTTAGTCTCAACTTGGCACTTACATACATACATGCAGCAGTCACTCAAAGAAGGCTGTATCTTCTGATCCGTCCATTACACATCAGGAAGCCTCATGTCCTGAAACGCAAGGAAGTAGTGAAGCACTCTCAGCCCCCCACCAGTCATTAACCCCATCCTATCTGCTGACACTACAAAGTGAGCAGCCGCATAATCAGATGACAAGTGATGGAAAGAAATTAGGCAGAAGGAAAATGGTTTGGGCCCGGGAGAAGATGTCTTAAGTTAAGCCTTAAACAGACGTGTGATGGTGGTGGGGGGGGCGTATCAGGAAATTGGGGTGTCAGCGAGCTGTCAGGGTGCATTGACCTAACGGGATCGCTCTGTGGGCATCTGTCCGGGAGGTGTCAGTCTTCTTCTCGACCGATCAATCTTTGGCCGAAAGAAGACACCAGAAGAAAGAAGCCAGCTGTCACATTAGCAACACAAACTACTGGATATCTTAAAAAATAGAAGGGTGAATATTTTGCTTCGAATTCAAAGTAAACGTCTGGAAGTTGAGTTATCCTGAAAGTTTGGGAAAACATTCTATTGCATTTGACCCTTGTAAATATGTTGTGATTAAAACTAACCAAAGCTAATATGGACACTTTCCTGGAGAAGATTGACATCAGGTTAATATTTCATCATCTTTGGGTTTTTTAATCTCATATTGTTTAAATGATCAAATATTGGCAATTTATCACTCACATTGTTATAACCAGTTAACTCCACATGGACTTCACTGAGGTCCGATCGAAGGCTGTTTGTCTCATTTGTCAATAAATGGTTGCAGTTTACAAAGAATACTATATCAGCTGGCCCACTTGGCACATTTTTAAACCCCATGTGACCTTTGAGTCAAAAAGTTTGCCCACCCTTGTTGAGTGTAGAGTCTGCTTTCCACAAATCAGATTACGGGGAATAAAGGGAATAAAATGATAATAATCTCTGACTTTCAAGTCCAAAGTATTTATGTTATTGTTACAATGATTGACCTGCCATGGGCTCTCCCCTAAAACAGCTTAAAGTTTCCTTCCAGATACTATACATTCACATCCATCCATCCATCCATATTCAATCTTCTTCCAGCTCTTGGTAGATGTTATGGCGACCTTTAGACCTTTCACAACATGAATATCCACTCCACTGAGAACACACTGCTACGACTGCATCTGAAGGTCAAACTCTTCCTGGGTATACTGTGTGCCATGGAAGAAAACTGTTGCATGTTTTGGAAGCTGGCTGAGTGACCATTGTATACCCATCTCCCCAGTGTCCCAGCCTCTTTACCCCATGTGCGCGTCATCTTTCTGGGCCACAGCAGCTGGCTCCCCTGGGAGTGGACACCAGGCTCAGCACGGGGGAGGATAGTGAGGGCATAAATAAAATAATACTCATGTTTCACCTTGGAGAGGCTACTCAGCTGTTGTTATTTTGCTCCATGCAGATTCAAGTCCACAGTTTCCAGTGAATATCCCTTGAACTGTGACATGTTCCCCAGAGGTTTCGTGACTCCAGTGCATGGTTGTAGCCATTGTTTGGAAATGTGGGATTGTCAATGAGAAGTTATGATGTTTATAGGGAATGCCAAGCAGGAGATGTGGATATGGCACAAACTAGTCTTAATCCACCATCTGCTGTAGTTACAGAAAGCTCAAATATTTTTAAATAGAAGTCTAGTTTGCTTTAAGTTTGAATATGATAAAATGACAGCAACAATATTTGTCGTGGGCCACAGTTTAAATCATTCATTCATTTATATGTTTCCTGTGACTGGCAACTTTAGGCCTTAGGTGGGATACATCATAGGAAAGGACCACTCACTCCAACATTGAGAATCACTTAATCACCTTCACATGTGGATGAACCTACAGCATGGGGAGAACACGCAGACATCACTCTGAGAGATCACTGTCAGCCATAACCTGAGAGGCGTAAGTACCTATCACAGAGCATTTATGAATAGAGCTTCCAGTGTACAAAAAAAATAATTTGCTGAGGTGACCTATGAAAAAACTGAGAGGGACTTCTTCTTCAAGGCTAACTTATCTTCAGATCTACTGTATATCATAGATCAGTGGTTCTCAAACTTCTCACACCAAGTACTGCCTAGGACTCAAAATTACATCCATCCATCTATCTTCTTCCGCTTATCCCGGGCCGGGTCGCGGAGGCAGCAGTCTAAGCAGGGACAATTACATTAAAACTACAAATAAGCCAATAAACCATGACTAATCCAGGTCTGCACCAGGAATAAATTAGGTCTAGACCAGGACTAAACTAAACCACAGCACTAAACCAGGACTAAGCAGGACTAAACCAGGTCCAAGTACCACCAGAGAGCCCACGTACCACCAGTGGTTCCTGTACCACAGTTTGAGAAGCAATCTCATAGATAAATGTATGTATTTTAAGGATATTTTAATTTCTACTGTTTTTGTGGTTTTATTTTACTCTGAGCATAACAGTGTTGACTGTAATGTATAAAATATAAGGATTGATTTCCCAGACTTGTTTCTTCAGGTTATTCTAATAGACTTCATCTTTTTATGCATTCAGCTTGAAGAACTGGCTTGGTCACAAAACAGATTTGAACATATTCGGTCCAAACCAAGCCATACAAGTTTAATGCAGTGTGTTGCTCAGGGCTGCCATGTATAATTAAGCTTTTTTCTGTGGGCTTTCCCTCCTGCAACGTCTGCCAGACAGGCTGGGAATAGGTGGGAAAAGTGTTTTTGGATCCCTCGCAGAGATGAACATTTCTGTGCTGATAAAGAAAATGTGATTTGGATCCTGAATAAGTTAGAAGTGCAGTTAATTTGAGGTACCATAGTAGCATATAATATAGTACATTTTCTATCTAAGCAACTATGGGCTTTAGATGGAAAAAACCCTGGACACTGACCAGTTAGTTGCAGAGGCTTACATATTACATACAGAGCAATTTATAGGCACCAATCTATCTGCACATGCATGTGGCTGATAAAAAGAAGAAAATCATAGTTAAAGAAATTGTGTATAAGCCCTGGGACAAAACCCACAACTCAGCCAATAAGCACCCTATAGTTCATGTGTGAGCTATTAAGGGGCAATATGGACATTTAGAAATTAGTCAATGACAACAAGTTTTGATCATTTCATTCAAGAGATAAAACTGTAAGAACTATTTCTATGTACAATTTTGTTAGCTGAGGTTTTTTTGACAATATTTGGCTTTATGTAGGGATTATTTGAATGACCTATGAGTTATGGTCAACATTACTCCAATAATACATACATATCTTGTTTTGCTACATCTGAAACCATTAATTGAAACCAGTAAATAGGAAAACGATAATGTAGTTCCAAGAACATTCTGAAAACATCTGAATTTGTCGAGCCAATACCTTTCAGTCCAGTTAGTGTGTCACCGTCTGTAATGACCTTGATGATTCTGCCAGTCTGCAGAAGTCAGTGATGGGCCCACTCCAGAGCATCAATTATGAGTGTGTTTGTCGAGGTAATGTGCAGCACGCGAGGAGCCCGGGCGGAGGCGGGAGAGACTGTTGCACTATTCATGTCACCATCTGCTCCCTTTCACTAAGTCCTGCTCCACAGGCCTGCGGGCTACAGCGATCGCCCAAATCCTCCAGCAGTGCACCACCGAGCTACAGCACAATGAAGTGACGTAGACAAGACAGGACTGCTGCCAAAACACAAAGAACCGTTTAGTGTTTGTAGACAACATGGGTTAAGCAGTTTTAATAAACAAATTAGCATTACCTGCCAAAAATCAGAAACTGCGAATAGACAAGAGGCTTTTGGCAAATGAAAGCCAACCAATTAAGTGCTGGTAGGTCCTTCCAATTCTTTAATGGTTTCTCTTTGCTTCTTCCCACCGTCTTTATTTGATTTGGTGACTCTAATCTATCTGTATTGAATGACTGTGAACATGAATGGTTGTCTGTCAGTGTATAAGCCCTCTGACGAACTGACCATCGTCAAGGTGTGCACCACATGTCAGTCCCACAGTTGCTGGGGAAAGTTCTAGTCAACAGCTACCCCTACAAGTAAAAAAAAATGGACTTAAGAGCAATTTGTGGTAGATATGCTAAAAGCTACTTGCTAAAGGTCCTTGTACATTATATGGAACAAGTATAGCAATAACACTTCAAATATATGTACAGACAGCAAACACACTCTTGAGCATACGTTATATTATTCGGGTCATTTTGTACAACCGTGTAGATAACAACCAGCCATATATTTACAGGATGTAGTTTTGTCCACAACTATCAATATCAAAATGCTCATACTCTTTAATTATAGTCTCTCATCAGCTCATTCGTGGAAGTCTCTATGCTGCAATGCACCGTACAAACAATCAACCTTAGCACCTGAGCAATTGGACTGGTGCTTCTGGGAGATGGTCTGTGGATGGGAGCAAACATGAGCAGCAGGGGACTTCCAGTGCAATAACTGGGATCAATAAAACGCACAGAGGTGACGGCCCAAAGGGTCGACATATATAAGACCCACAGCCAGTGTTAGACAGGTCCACATCAAATAAAAACACTGCCCAAATACACACCGTCTATTTTGAGAGAAATTTTGAAGATGAAATGTGCATTGTGCTTCTCTCTTTGTGGTTATGGTAACGCTAGAGAGATATAATGCAACACATAGTATTCCCCAGACTCAAATTGAAAATGTACACTGCAAATTCCCTATTATATAAACATATATTATATTAAATAAATATTGTTTTAACCCCATCTCAGTTATTTCCCAAAGCAAGCTGGCTCGATGACAAAAATATATTTTTAATGTGGAAGACTATAACCAGCTGTTGTTACGTTATCACATTGACTGGATAAAGAATTGCTAGCTCTTTGTGAAGGGAAGTAGTTCCAGACCATTTTATTAATTGAATGACACAATCCAGTCTGAATAAAATAATAGACTTTAATACATTGTTGTATTAGTCTAATTGTATTCTCTGTGAGTGGAGCAATTTGGTCCATGTACTCAAGAGCCAAGAGAATTCCTCAGTATATGGACAGTCAAAGATGATTTCCTCTTGCATTATTTATTCACTCCACAGTCACACACTGGGGGTGGTAAGCTACGGCTGCCCTGGGGCAGTCTGACGGAAGCTTGGCTGCCATTCTGTGCATACAGCCCCTCCGGCCACCACAGTTACGTTAAGGAATTGTTATGGACCTTAACCCAGCATCATTTAAGCAGTCATTAACAGCTTTAACAACAAATACATTCATAATCAGTGAGAACTATATGAGCCATGTTATGACTAACATCCTTACCCTTGTTTACTGCATGTTTGTAAGCCTGATATATTGACAGCAGTCTCAGGCAGCTGTTGACCTACTGGCCAATTTCTCTTTGAGGTGATTAAGATCCAGCGATGGCCCTAATTGAAAGCCCGAGTTTGCACTTCTCTAGAGTGTGTTTGTATAGTAAATGCATTGCTCTGATGAAATGTAATCTCCACAGTGAATATCTGCAAGAGGCCAATGCTCTGTGTAATCGGATGGAGGCATCTGATCAGTATGCAAATTGAACAGCTCACTTTGCTCATTATATTAAATGAGCCGCGACTGAATGAGTTTGTCTCAATTATTTCAAAGTTGTGCTGTGCACCCATTTCACATTCTGCTGTTTTAGCCTGGTGGATTATTATTGTCTGGAATAGAGGGAAGATTGGGGGGCTATGCTGGGCGGGGTTGTCTAGGGCCACACACATCACATGCACACACACCCACATAGATTAAATCTGGGTCATCCCAGGAGGTCAGCCATAAAACATGACTTAGCCAAGCCATGATATCTCATAGGAGGCCAAAATATTCTACCATGTTATCCTGTAATTATGTTTTCTCATCAAAAACTTACCTGGAGTTTTTGGGTCATGTTTGCTGGGCCATTGACCTTCTCAGGAGCTGAAAACTCACGGCTTTACTGTCTAAGTTGTGAATTGAAGAAACTCCACCATGCTATTACTTTCTATTGTTTTCACAGTGGGCGTGTTCAGCAAGAGGAAAGAGAGAATATGCTCATAATTTTAGCTGTATTCAATAAACATAGCATTATTTCATTTCATTATAATATGTAAATGTAGAGGTAAATGTCAATTATTTCAAAAAGATAGAAAATAGCCCAAGATGGTTTCTTTTAATCTTGGATGGAAGACTGTGCTTGCCACATGCTAAGGTTGGACGCCTGGAGGCACAGACCATATGCACATACACACCTACATAGATTAAATATTGGCCACCCCGTGGGATGTCAGCCATAAAAGATGACTTAGCCTGGCAATGATATCATTAAAGACTAAAGCAGAGAAATGCATGCAGACACAAAAGGCCAAGCTCCATGTTGCTCTGTATAATCGGATGGTGGGGGGTATGACTATAAGCCCAGTACAAGGACAGCAGAGGTGTCGGGTAAGAGTGACATTGGCCGGTGTACACAAGTATTATTATACACGCATGCTTTTTTATAGAATCAAGACTTATTAGGTAATTCATACTTTGACAATGTGTTTCATAACAGCATTAAAATAGGAAAAACCTATTAGTAGAAAATACAATTTGCAGAACTATACTAACATACTGACTACATAGTGATTTATGAATTCACTTTTAGTGTCCACTCCCGTCAACTGCCCGAAGGTCAGACGAAGGATCTAACTAAACTAACAACCTCCTTCCTTAGGCGCAGGAGAATCTACCACTCAAATATTGTGACTTAATCTGAAAGAAAGAAGTGTTCTTCACAAGAATGTGACTGGGTCTAGCAGCCATGTAAGAAGCAACACTGTTTGTCAAGCTGTGTTTAGCTCAGTGTGTGGAGCTGCAGCACATAATGCCTGTGCTGTTTGTTCATGGCTCATGGGTTCAAATCTAAACCTCCCCATTGTGTTGAATGTCACTCTTTTCCTGATGTCAGGTCACTTTTTTGTCAAGCTCTATAAATATGTAAAGTTAGTATAGATCTAAAATGTATTCTGGTTGTTTCATGTATTGTCCATAAAGCCTTAAATATTATATTCTTGAACTCCTTCTTGAAATCTCTCACACATGCCTGTTCCAATACCAATACCTTTCTTCACTCTTTTGACTTGTGTGAATGAATAAGAAATACCTTTCCCAGAATTTGAGAATTTGACGATGACTTATCACAGGTGTAGGGTGTTGCCATGGTGAAAGTGACACTGCGACGGAGACATGGACGAGTGAGAAGACTTGAATCCTGACAGGCCACTGAACAGAAAATGGAAGAAGAATGTGTCAAGGCTCTGGGATCAATACTTCAGAATAGTTTATGTATATAGCTGGATGATAAGGGCACAGTGATGAGAAATGATGCTGGATTTAA
>JAVQKC010121740.1:0-12769 GCA_036025475.1 Philypnodon macrostomus
CGGGGAAGGCATCTGGGGGGCATCCGAAACATATGCCCGAGCCACCTCAGCTGACTCCTCTCGATGTGGAGGAGCAGCAGCTCTACTCCGAGCTCCTCCCGAGTGACTGAGCTCCTCACCCTATCTCTAAGGGAGCGCCCAGCCATCTGTTGGAGAAAACTCATTTCGGCCGCTTGTATCCGAGATCTTGTCCTTTCGGTCATTACCCAAAGCTCATGACCATAGGTGAGAGTCGGAACGTAGATTGACCGGTAAATCGAGAGCTTCGCCTTTCGGCTCAGCTCCTTCTTCACCACGACAGACCGGTAAATGACGAGCGCATCATCGCAGAGGCTGCACCGATCCGCCTGTCAATCTCACGCTCCATCCTTCCCTCACTCGTGAACAAGACCCCAAGATACCTGAACTCCTCCACCTGAGGCAGGGACTCTCCTCTGACCTGGAGAGGGCAAGCCACCCTTTTCCGGGCAAGTATTCAGTATTTCAGTATTAGCACATTGGTTTGCTAATTTTGAACAATTTTAAATAGAGAAACAGTAGCTCGAAACAGCCCAGTGCATCAAAATACAACTTTTAGTCCCTTTCATTATAGCTGGTGTAGTGATGGCAGCGGAATGTCTGCTGATGTGATTACATTTGTAGATTGGTCCATCTCTGTTCAGTCCTGACAGCCTCCTCAACTCAATTTAGAGAAGAGTGCCTGGTGGGTGCCTGGTATCTTTGTCCAAAACTGCAAATCAGCCTAGACTCTACAGAAATGCAGTCAGCAATAAGCATCTTTTCTATGTAATAGCAAATCTAATTACTATAAACCCCCCTCCATTGAATTTCATATTTATTGATAATGTAGAGGGTCTTTTTTTTTGCTCGGCAGGTAGCGTTGATTATCTATAGCGTATTTGTTTGAAGCCTCCATTCCTCCCTCTCAACCTGTCAGCAGGAGAGATGCAAATGAACCACTTTCTGGCTCCATGCACCTCTGAAAATTAATAACGGTGTGGCACCCGGCATTACGGCACAATTAGATTGTCCATTATTTTGTAAACGCCAGCAGAATCACTCCATCCTCTCAAGCATATTGTCATGTGGCAGCATTTGCCTAACAAACGTGAGATCAAAGGCGTATTTTTTGAATCCTAATCAAATCTATTTCAAAGTCCCACGCGCCTTGGCTCCGGATGACGGCAGTCTGAGGCCTTGTCTGAATACCTGCAACAGTAAATAGATGGGCGGGCAGCAGCATTTGCATATAAAAAGGACCGGCAATAAAAGGAAAGTACTTAACCTGGAGTTTCTCAGTACCGGTATCCGGCGCACTGGCACAAGCAACAGAATGACAGACTACATTTTATCCAAGTGGATCCCATTATGAGATAATTGTATTTATTCTGAATGGACAGGAAAAGAGGAAAATAGAAACAAAGCTGTGATTGTGCAGAGTTGAGTAACTGTATACTCACTGGACACTTTTATAAGGAGTGGTCATCTGAGCCAATATTGCTTTCTATGATCAAGCTTCAACAAGACATTTTTGGCCACAGAAATGCCACTCACTGCATATCTTCTATCTTCTTGGTAAATTCTAGAAGTTGTATTTGGAAGTCACAGTAGATCCATCCATTTCTGAAATACTCAAAATGTCCTCCTGCACTTACAACCACACCATGTTCCAATTCACTTTGTTTTTGTTTTTCTGATGCAGGTTTGACTTGAACACACTGTACATTAATTAACTTGATGCAATGTAATAGTCTGATTAGCAATTTGAGCTCAAAAGCGGGGAAACCGGCCTACCTAATAAAGCCGCTCATTTCGCCTCCCCTGAACCAAACAGATTTATGTTTGTATTGTAAGCATGCATTTGTAACACGGCCTATACAAGATGGCTGCTTTGAAGTTGTTGCAATCCTATAAGGTATAATTCATGTCTTGTCAATTGCTAAGCAGCACATGTTGTGAGCTGAACACAGGGAGATGGAGAATCGTAACTCTTCAAACAGTCTGTGAGTTCTCCTCCTCCGGTGTCACTGCATCAGAGCAACACGACTCAGTATTTCTCAAGGCTTCTGTCCTGGTTCACATGATTTGTTTGTGGGGACTAGCTGGTACTCCTGTTATATGTTTGTGGGAGTCTGGGTGTCTGTGTACATAAAAAATACACAGTGCATGGATAGTTGATGAACAGGGATGCTCGATACAATGTGAAAATAAGTGTCACTCAACCAAAAATGTTGCAGTGAATATTAGAAAAAGTATCACTCAATTCTTTGTTCTTTGCATCTTGAAAGATTTTCAGTAAATATGTTGTGAAAGAGAAAATAACAATGAATAATAGGAGAATTCTTTTACATCTATATTTTATTATTTTCTTTAACAAAATGGGGCTGCATGGTGGCAGAAATGTCAGTGCTCTTGCCTTTTAACAAGGACATCATGCATTCAATCATTGCCAGGCTGACCATGAACAATCTCTCTGGGTGGAGTCTACATGTCCTTCCCGTGTTGCTGTGGGTTCTCGCCAGCTATACCTAACCATCCGAAGATCTGCACGTACGTACTGAGCGAATTGGTGAATCGAAACTCCCCTTCAGTAATTGAATGGTTGTCTGTCCTTGTGTCATCTGGCCATTGTCCACACCAAAAGCCCATAGTTGCTGGGTTTTGTTAAAGTTATGCATCATAACATGTACAATGTGTCATTGTCTAACCCCATTTGACCAAGGATGCATGTCACAAGTGTAAAAGTAACTATGAAAAACAGACTCATACCAGCTCTTAACAGATTGTTGTAACGAGATCTGACGTGTTCTCGTGTTCAGCTCTCAGGTCCTGCCCACAGCGCCTCCTTTGGGCCACTGATTAGACATGACAGTTCACTTTACTTTGTGTTTGATAACTGTTTATGAATCAAACTATTTGCACCAAGGGGAGGTAAAATTTGTCTTGGGGATATAGCACATTTCTGACTCACCCAAATAAATCGGCTGGTTTAAACATGATGGTTAATACTATTTTCTGTCTCTTTGATCTGCAATCCCCTGTGCATACACGCTTGGCACACTTGAGTTCACGACATACCATGCTGTCATCTGATTGGCCGGGAGTGACCTCAGTTGCGGTTTAGCAGATGACCAGCATTATCGCAGTGCCATGCAAACAACTTCAGGGCATAGTCAATGTCAAATTGCCTACTGTATATCCCCAGAATGAGAGACAGCTGACTACCACCGCTGTAGGGGACCGCAGGGACTAGGGAATTTCACCCCAAACCTCCCGGACTTTTTGTAATGAACCATCGTCATCATGTATGGCAGCGTGGCCCCCACACATAAAGTGTTAGTGAAAGACACAGAAGGGCTTTCAATCTATCTTTACAAGCTCCGGTTTAATACACTGAGGGATTTTCATGGTGGTGAGGTGACCTTGACAGTATTTTAACCTCCACAAAGACTGGGTTTTACTGGTTATATTATCTTATGGATTTTGTTCATTTGATTATCCATTTTGTGCCATTGCTAGATAGTGCCAAAACACCAGCCACAAGATGACTTTTGTTTGTGATGTTCAATTGATAAAGCATTCCGTCAGACTGCCCCAGGGCAGCTGTGGCTACACAAGTAGCATACCACCACCAGAGTATGGCGAGAATGAATAATGCAATTGTAAAGCATCTTTGAGTGGCCAGAATAGCGCTATATAAAACCTCTTATTATTATTATAATTTATATTTACCCCTTCAACATGAGATCATTTCATGTGAAAGTCTGCATTATTTCACCATTGCTGGATAGAGCCAACCCCACACTATTAGGTAAATGCTCTCCCACAATACTAAAAACAAAATCTTCTTTTCTGTGGCTGAAATTGAAATTGTTCTACCAATCTTGAGTTATTGTTTACAGAATACCCACAATAACTGTAAAAGTTACATACTAATAGTCTTTCCCTAACATAAATAATCTCAGTATTACCATGAGACTATAAGGTCTATGACAGTCACATCTTGCTCTACAATCTCCTCCACGCTGGTCTAATACATTGACTCATCTTCATGACGGCAAAGTGACCTTGACAATCAGCGTTGAGCTAGCCCTCTAGCTTTAGCCCCAGCCCCCACTTCCCTCCCCAATGTCAGTAGCAGCACTAACCCAGGCGGGGGAATTCCTCCGGGGGCTGAACAACCAGATAGGAGAAGCATCAGTCAGGGAGCCCATTGATCGGCGTGTCAGATGGCTTGATTTCAGTGCGTAATAATCAGCTCAGTTTTGACACCCTTGCTAATGTGGAGATGGGGAAAAGCCTAGTAGGGCAAATGGGTTGAAAAGGGCAGCTCAATCGTTTGTCTATACAACAGCGGAGGTCGTTATAATGCCAAAACATGACGTACTGATGTCAATGGTGCTTTGTCGAGAAATTTCAACACACAAATCAAAAATATACACGAGACATTAGGTTTTGCTTCATTTACTGAAAGTATAAAAGTTTTGTATGCTAATCTATATAGGCTAATCTATATATGCTATAGGATATTGCCTGTAAAATGGATATTTACTCTTCTTTTTTTATCCTATGAATATATGAGCATGCTGAGCACTATAGTCCGACGCATTCACTTGTCGAGCTCCCTATATAATGACACCCTCTTGAAATGATTTGAATGTCGTCTAATTTTCTTGTATATTCACTGTGGATCGTGTGATTAATCCATCTCACATTCATAATAGAACAAAAACATTTCATTTCACTGAGCTTCATTATTCCCTATGCAGTCTGGAGAAAGCAGACGACATACTTTAGCATCCTCCGGGCTGCTGCTAAATGCCAAGCCATTGTTCCCATTTTGAGATTTGGGGGTTCCCTGTCGTGGTCAGTGTGGTCCCAGGCCAGTCAGAAGGCATACCGACATGTGTTGTGAATTGATAATGACTATAGCGGCCCACTGGAGGGCTATGTAAAATGGACTGGACACAACTGTATCAGTACCAAAGCATGGTGGCAGCAATCGCACACAACAAAGAAGTCTGTCTTCCTGCATGCCGAGCTAAGCTGATGGGTTTTATATTCAAATAATAAAGACATAGAGGAATAGCAATAGTGGGGGGTATTTCTTCTTGCCCATACTAGCAAAGACAGCCATATTGCTTGGGTGCACTGATAATATACTGCAAAAGAATTCATTTAATCTTTCATTTAAGTAGATCTGACTTGTTTATTTTTATTTACTTATTAGACCTAGTTTATTTGACCTGTTTCAATCATAGAGTTAAAAATAATGTATGTTTCAATGTAATTCTGCCTGGTTTAATATAGTGTTATTATTCCACTGGCACGTTTCTCGAAATAAGAAAACACACCAGACAGAAATCTAGATATTCCATTTTTGTGAAGTTATTTTCTAGTGTCACGAAATGTCAGACAACACCTCTTTGTGATGCTAGCGGACATTCTGTGCCACTTTGAGTAATAATAACAACAGTAATAATAATATTTTAATGCTGCTAGGGACCGCACGCATACTTCGACGAGTGCTCGGCTGAACACCTGCCAGAGCTTAAACCAGAGGGACCTGGTTGGCTCCTGGTGAACGAACCAGCAAAAATAACAGAAGAAATGCTGAGAAAATGATGATGATAATAATACATAGCACTTTTCAAGATACCCAAAGACACTTTACAATGCAGAAAGAAACATACAGTCAAACCAACAATAAGAAAAGACGATCTACCTTCAAAAAGACCCACCAGTTTTGGAGGAGTCTCTGATGTGTTTGGGGAAGGGGGTTCCAGAGGGCTAAACACAAGGCTTTCTCCATTGCAGCTCGCAGGAGGTTGGCATCGGGAATAAGCGACTCAAATCAAAGATTATTATTCTCACTTTAAGTCATTTTCCATCCATCCATCTTCTTCCGCTTATCCGGGGCCGGGTCGCGGAGGCAGCAGTCTAAGCAAAGATGCCCAGCCCTCCCTCTCCCCAGACACTTCCTCCAGCTCTTCCGGGGGGACTCCAGGCCAGCTAAGAGATATAATCCATCCAGCGTGTCCTCGGTCTTCCCCAGGGTCTCCTCCCGAGTCCCTAGTTAAGTCATTTTAACTAATCAAAATATGTATTTAATGCAGTGTAGGCTTGCTGAATTCCTTATTTTGCCACAAATCTAAACAGGCTTTAACAGGAAAACAACAGCTTTCAAGTTTAATTCCGTTAAGCCCCGTGTTTGGCAAAGTGTTGGCTGTTCTTGTCAATAACGTGTTGATTTTCAATGGGCACTCACTTTATAATGAGGGGGAAGTGTACAACATCTTGTTTTGTTTAGCAGTCCTTTTCTATCTGCCTGGTCAATAGGTTCAATCGGATTCTGGGAGCCGTGGGTGGGAGACTAAATTAGAATTGTAATGGAGGTCGTGTCGTACAAGATTTAGTTTGTTTTTTGGTGTTCAGGTAAAGTAATATGGTCACTCTCCGATGCAGCACAGACAATGGTCCCCATGAGACTCTAAAAAACCTGGAAAAGGGTGACTCATTTTTCAGAAAAGATATATAATAGATGAATGTCTTGGCAGTTGCAGTTACCTAATAGCATGATACAATTGCAATTCAAAATGGATTAGTTATAATTCTAATCATATTAATTGTCAAATGAAACTGAAAGCACCTTAATTAGCCTATTCTCATTAGCCCCATTGACTTAATGGAGTACATGGACTGACTGGATGAGTTATAGGTGAAGTTGCCCTGAGATTAAAAGAATTCAAAAATCCTTATTCATCACTTTTTTACATTTACAGTAAGGGTAAGGCTATTTCTTAGATGGTTGAATAATTGAGGAGTATCTTCATTTAAAAGTGAACATTGTCATTGTCAATGGCATTAATTAATACCTTACTGTAGCTAGTTTAATTTCATGTCATGTTTTTGACCTTTAGCTGCCTCTTAGTAAAGTAAGAAAAACATTGAACAGCCACATTGATTGACAGGTAGCTTGCCTCTTGTTAGCCTCAACATCAAAAAGGTCTTTTGCCCGGCTTCCTCGAATTGGCGTTAGCTATCTCACTAATGCTTTCTGGTGTTCAGAACTACTTTAGTGGCCATAAGTATCTTCCTGATGTGTCATGTGCTTCTTCCTGACTTCTGACCCAATTTTGAAATAACTTCTGGCTGCGTAAACTCATTTAGCCAGTTCTACAAGTTCAGCCTGACCTTTTTGCAAGTTTAAATCCCACTTTGTCTTGTACTCTTTGTATGTCTATGGCTATGATTGCACATTGTTTGTATACTGAATCTATTACACAGCCATTTGCACATAAAGCTCGCATAATTTCTGGTCCGACTTTTGTTTGGGCCAGTACTTGACAGCATGAACATCACATTTGTAGCTGGAAATCCATTTTGGCAGGTTTGCCCCATCCCACTTTGTGATTTTAGAGTTTCTCTGCCCTTTTAAAACAATATCTGTGAGCACACATCTCTTCGCCGAGCTGCACCGAGCATGAAATTGACGGCACATGGGCTTTGATGTAGGATCTGACAGAGCGTTACAGATACAGACAAGTGCATGTTTGTTGATGCCTTTTAAGGTGAGAAGCTTTTTGAAATTCAAACTGCAAAGCGCTACCAATGTGCATATTCTATCACCGATTCAATACTGTTCCTTTGTTTGACAGAGACCCCACAACAGCTGCAGTTTTGGAGGTGCTCGGACCCGGACGCCTAGCCATCAGAATATGGGCCTCAATTTGTTCAAATCCTCACACTTACATTTCTAGCTTCAAACCACTCAACTTTAAGAACAATATGTTCCTTTGCTGCCCAAAATATTTTACCTGCTAACAGGTGCAACAACGAAACAATATGGAGCTGCCCCCACAGGAGAAAAGCACTGCTTTACTACACAACCTACACACTTCATAAGTCTCAAGGATGTATCCTGCCATATCATCCGAGCTGCGCTCTCAAAATGCGGGTTTATTAGTGGTGGCAAGGATTTCTAAAAGTACTGTTGGAGGAAGAGCCTTTAGTTTCCAAGCTCCTGTTTTATGGAATCAACTTCAGCTCATGTCAGAGAGGCAGACACAGTCTTCACATTCAAGGTTTGACTTCCTTTATGAGAAAGCGTATGTCCAGGACAGCTAAAGAACAGGGTGGATCTCAGAGTCCTTTCTCAGGGATAGATGAGCTATGCTGCATTAGGAGCTAAATGCTGGAGGATGTATGGTGAACAGAGCACTTTACTTTGGCATAATGGTACTTACAATTTTAACAGTAAAATCACCAAGTCTTCATTATTATTATAATATATTTCTCATGTAAGTCGAGACACCAGGTCAGTGCAAGGCTGGTTGTAAAGGAAGCTTCATTCACCCCAAAATAACTTTAATAACACACTGATCAAGAAGCTGTTTGATTAAGTTGTTGCTTTAAGGTCACACTTTTTAAAATTTCAAACTGTGACAATTGCAATGAAAGAAATTAAAGCAGTCCACACAACGCTCGCTCTTTTTGGGTGAATTCCAGCCGGTGTGTGTCCAACGATAGATAATGGTCCTGTTCGAGTTTCATCTTCGAGAAAAAAAAGTTACATGTTGTTTCCTTCACAAAACTCTTCACCCTGACCTCTCTTCTCTGTTCTCATTGTTTGCTGTGATTTCCCTAGTTTTGCTCTGACAGGCTGATACAATGAATTGGAAGCTCCACAAAAGAGACTTTTACGCTACATTAGGCAAGGGTCCCACACGCTTCTGTGACACAAAAATACAATTTATTGAGACGGAGCCATCCATCTTTGCAGAATCTGCTGCTGATATGATGGGCTCTCTCCAATAAGCCTCCCCTCGACTCGCGCTAACTGCTCTGGTTTAATGCTAACATTTATTCTTTGAGCTAGCACATGGCATTATCAGACGCACTCGGAGTGACAATTCAGAGCAGCCAGTTGTGCAGAACAAATGTGGTCTTACGGATTAGATGCATTGCTATGGCACTGAATCTTAACTTGAAAAGGTGCTGGGGACAATGATAAAGTGTCTTGTGTCTTCAAATGACAAAAGTACACTATTCACGTATAGCATTAGCATTATACGAACGACCTGGGATGTCCTGTGTATTCTGACTCCTATTCCGTTGTCAGAACTAGCATTAAGATTGTCAGTACTTTGGTCTGGCTCATCACAATTTCATCCTTCGACACTTTTGATCAATACTGACCACTGCAGACTGCACACCCCACTGAAGGCATCCAACTACCAGAATTTGGCTCATGTCAAACTCACTGAAATCCTTATGCTTGCTCAAATCTGAGATCGAAATGTTGCTGACAAATATATTACACCCACTAATACACATGATGATGAGATTACCTAGAATTATCACTTCACCGGTCAGTGATCATAATGTGATGCACTTTTGATGTATGTGTGACTGGTATTGGACAGGCTTGTGTAAAGTTCAGTATACCTTTCTATCTGAGTTGTATTTATTTATATTGACAACACCCAATAGGTAAATCTATCTATTTTTTCTGTTTGTATAATACCGCAATGTCACAAATTTCACACAGTTAAACAAGCTGGCAGATCTTTTATTTCAGCTTGAATATATTTGTCTGTTTTGGAGAATGACAGCCTGGATCTCCTTTTTGCACTTGTGTCAGGGCAGCTTTGATGCATGTCAGCTGTGAAAACATAACCACTGTGAGTGTGCTCCATTCAAGGTGACTCAGAAAGACTGCCACAGAGCTGAGACAATGTGTTGAGAAATACTGTGTTTTTAAGACTAGTCTAACTTAACTCCAGGTAAAAATTGTATTTATAGACATCACTGTTCCAGCTTCTGTGGCATGGTATGATGACCTTTCCTCACATGAGCTATATTTCTGAATGAATCTCTGTTTTTGTCCTTATCAGCCACCCATTTATACAGATCTGTGTGCTTTAAATACAATTTTAGCTTATACATGTCACTGTTATGTCTGGATTAGCCCTATAGATTGTTCATAAATATAAAGAAAAACTATTGAGTTCCATATGTAGAATTGCATTTACTTACCATTTCTCTTCCTTTAACTACCCAGAGCGGACAAAGTGAGCACTACTGAAAGAGATGCACTCTGAATATGTCTTGGAAGGAGATCTGAAGCATGTGTGAATGCCTGTGTGTGTGGTGGTGCTGTTGATTAATCACAGTTGTAGCTGTGACCCTCATGGCACTGGTGGGCTTCCAGGTCAACACATCGATGAATCAATCTAGTCTGTGAGCACACATGAAACCAGACCTAATGAGAAGCCTGGACCTCAAATCATTGGCCAACAAAGGCAATTACTCACACCCATTCTGATGCTGTGTTGACCCCTAATACCACACAGTTTATAGCAGTGATTATCAGACTTTTTTTTTCAGGGGATCCTTATTTTGTTTTATCTAGGTTTGTTTTTATTTTGGTTCAGGACTATTGGGTCATTTTTTTGGTTGTTCTAATCATTTTCGTGCCTGTTTTGCTGGTTTTTAAGTCTTATTTAATGCATTTTTCATTATTTAGCTTCTTTTTTTGTCCTTTTGACGACGATCAACTGGTCTATAGGGTCACATGTCTTCATTATTTTATTAAATTATTTTATTTATTAAAAGTTTTCTTTGAGGGATTTTCAGATGCATTTCTCACTGTTGTGATGGCTATAGCAGTCAATCTTGAAGTGTGTTGCCATAAATGAAACTGGGATCTGATAATAATCTGTTTTAGTTAGTTATATTGCAAGCTATACTTTGATATCCTTTCACACTTGTGTTTCCAATCAAACAAAGTGCAGAACCTTAAGCAAATGAATGAAGGGTGACATTGAACTTATGAAAACATGTCAATCAGCCAAAGACAAATTAATATCTGTATGAACCAGAGAGAGTTGAAAATAGAAATGACTGGGGTCCCTTTTTGGTAGTAGAGAGTATGTAGAGTAGAGTAGAGTATGTGCTATGTAGAGTTGCAGATATCCAAACCACTTCTCCTTGCAGCAGCACATATGCATAATTCAATGAAAGGCCATGCAATAGACTGGGGGATTGTCCATGGTGTATCCCGCCTCACACCCAAAGCAGCTTGCGTCACCCATAGATCTGTGCAGGACAAGTTGTAGAAGACAAATGTATTAAAAACATACTACTTGGTCAATTTATCATGTAGGTCAAGTAAAGACTGGATATATAAAATTATAATTAGATTAGATTGCATGATTCAATTTACAGAGTAGCCTCTAAGCTCAAAATAACAAACTAGTAATTTATTTGAAATGACTTTAGTGAATCTGAATGAAAATTGCACATTTGATTATAAATGTAGGTTTGGAAGTCTGTGGTGATTGACTGATGGCATGTATCGAGTGAGCTGTTTAGTTCAGTGGCAGTGGCGCAGTGAGTAGGCACATCGAGGGCTGCCGGATCGAATCCCCATCTGAGCGCATACTGTCGTGTCCCTGGGCAAGACACTTAACCCACATTGCCTATGAATGAATATGGTTGTGTGATTGGTGTTCAGTGGTGGTCAGAAGGGCCGTAGGTGCAAACTGGCAGCCACGCTTCTGTCAGTGAGCCCCAGGGCAGCTGTGGTTGCTTAGGTAGCTTACCACCACCAGGTGTGACTGTGGAGTGAATGAATAATGTAAGTGCTTTGAGAAAGCCTTGGGCATTGTAAAGCACACTATGAATCATTATTATTATTCAATGGAGGCTATGGCCTCTTCTTAACTAGCACAACTTTATAAATGTGTGCATTTAGAAACAATCAGAAAAAACAGCCAATAAACCCCCCAAAACTCAATCTCATTAATCCCACAATCCCACAGGAAGGGAACGGGAAAGGAAAATCAAAAACACGTAAAAAGTGGATTTTACTGGAAGTCGGAAGGGGCATTTTGTGAGGTTTGAAAACATATGGTTGAATAAACAAACTTGAACTCTGGAGCTGAACACATGTCCTTGGATGAGACGTAGCCTGTTATCAATCTAAACCAGGGCTTAAGGCAAAAGTAGGAACCCCCTTAAAGGTTATTTTAGTCCCGAGATTGTTAACATTCAAAATGGTAATTCTAGGGATTCTTTTTGGGGTAGATTTAGGAGAAATTCAATGAAGTCTGATGTGGTTGGAGATCAGTGGTGTTTTGAAGAAGGAAACTCCCTTGGTGGTTGTTGGCGTCCCAAATGAAAAACTCCTAAAAAGAATATATCCCAGCACCACAATTACAAGGCAAAAAACACAACACAAAAAATCAGGTCAAAGAGAGGACGCAATAGTGGGAGATATTCCAAACATGAATCATATTTTCATCAGAGCAGACAACAGCAGCCGAGGGGGGGCAGAATAAATCATAATTATGTCACAGGGCTGTCGCTGTCATATCCACAAAGTCTGACATCAACAATTTACACTCAACTTTTGGAAGAGAAATGAAGACAAAGTAGTTGCATGTTTGATGTTTGATGACAGGGTCTAAACCAGGTCTGAACAAGGTGTATACCAGGACAGAGACTAAACTAGGCCTAGACCGGGGCTAAACCAGCTCTAAACCAGTTGACTAAACCAAGTCTAAACCAGGCCTAAACAAGCACTAAACAAAGACTAAACCAGGCCTAAACTAAGTCTAAACCAGCACTAAACCAGGGCTAAACCAGGCCTAAACCAGGACTAAATCAGCACTAAACCGGGACTAAACCAGGACTAAACCAGGCCTAAACCAAGTCTAAACCAGGCCTAAACCAAGTCTAAACCAGCACTAAACAAAGTATAAAC
>JAVQKC010121747.1:0-28550 GCA_036025475.1 Philypnodon macrostomus
CTCTCTCACAGTGGACATGCACCTACGATGAAAATTTCAGACCCCTTCATGACTTCTAAGTGGGAGAAATAGCAAAATAGCAAGGTGTTCAAATACTTGTTTTCTTCACTGTACATTTAAACTTAAAAATGGAAAGAAGCAGCTCTTCAGGGAAACGGGCATTTAAGATTGCAGTCTTCCAGACAGAACAAGCACAGTTAGTTCTGAGTTCTGATAAACACTGTGTAAGGCAGAAGACTGAGTTGTAGGTTTCTTTTTAAGAGACACTGTCAACATCAGCTTTGCCAAGATGTCCTTTTTATTCCCTGTTGACAAGTGGCATCACCAAAGTTCACACTTCTGTTTAGGGTTCATTGGTGAATTAGCTTTGCAGCCAAAGTGCTGTGAAAACTCAGGTGAATTTGAAATGGTGCCAATAACTCTGAATTTTGATGGACTGTGAGGGTCTGTGATTACTCCCTCATGTGAACTTTCTGGAGTCCTGACTGAGCACCATACCTGTAAAATATTCAGAGATGGGCAAATTAGTTCTTATGAATAAATATGCAGATATTATTATAATTATCATACTACAAGGATACCTACATCCTTTAAATTCAATATGACTTTAAAAATTGAGAATTGATCAATAACTCAATACTGTTTTCATAGATGGAAACTGTCAGTGTATTTTAGCATTCTGAGAGTGATACTCACCTGTGCAAATCCTAGAAAAAACAGCTGATGATTTGTCATTCCCAGGGCTGGCAGTGTAGGCTCCTCACCATTTCTTTCAATCCACTTCATGTAAGCCTTTAAAAACAACATATGGTCAAGTTACACACACCGGTGCAGTAGTTTGTGTTGTGGAAATCCATTTGACAAATTTCTTATTTTGTGTTTGCCTCCGTCCGACTGCCTTCACGTCATAGGATTGACTCATCTGCTCCTCAGCCTATGACCTTTCATTACATGGAAAGAATGTTTGTATGTCAAGAAGTAATCAGAGGGTGACAAGGCCACTCATAGCCACCTGTTACATTTCCACACTTCACAGTAAATCAAACAACCAGTTTTTCCAATACAGCTTAAGAGACTCACTTTCACAAACTGTAATCAATATAATATTATGATATTGATTAACTTGGAATTTAAACTGTGTCTTTATATAGGATTGTACTTTTGACCTATATTAAATTTTGCCTACTACATGACTACTGTCTTGTGCAAAAATACATACTTTGTAGGCAGATTTAAGTCCACCGTTGTCTGCGATGTTCTCTCCCAGAGTGTGCCGTCCATTCAAAGCCTCATTATTGATGCTGTAGTTCCCGTACTGCTCCACCATGCACTGAGCCTGCTTCTTAAAAGCCTCCACAGAAGAGTTCTTCCACCAAGAACGCAGGTTTCCATCTTTATCAAACTCTCGCCCTTTGAAAGAAAGTAATGTCAGTTCTAACCATTGTAGATGTTCATTTGCAAAAGCCTGTATCAGTGATGACCATTTATTATAAACCAATGCTTTCGTAATACATACTTATTTTATACTAACCTTGATCATCAAAAGCATGAGTCAGCTCATGTCCCATCACAACACCAATTCCTCCAAAGTTAAGAGCTCTGGAAATAATTGTAAAAAGAAAAATTACAATATGAATACAAATATTTCAGACCGCTCTTTGATGGTTTCAGTCATTTCAGCTGTATGATGTATTCTAAAATGTAAAAAAATTAAGAAATTGTGAATGACATACTTGGGCCATGTTCGACTATAGAAGGGTGCTTGGAGAATCCCTGCTGGTAAAACCATTTCATTCTTGGTTGGATTGTAATATGCATTTACAGTTGGAGGTGTCATGCTCCACCTGTGGAAAAAGACAGTTATGTGAGTCCAATATACATACCGGTAACAGCAAGAATAACTATCGTATCCTAGATTCATTTGGACCTTCAACAGCAAACGATTGAAGTAACATTTTGTTCTTTTAGGCCAATACAAATGTAAAGGTGACCAACTTACTGATTTCTGTTGGATGCTTTTCTCAGCTGGTCTGCAGTCACTCTTCCTGAGAAGTTGTAATACTGCATGACATTTTGGAAGTAAAGTTCCGAGACTACTTCAAACTAGAAGAAAGAAAATCCATTATGATTGAGATCAAATACAATGTGTCACTGTTCAATATAGTCTATTTACCCACATCATTGAACACCTTGTCCAGTTTTGTGGCATTCATGATGAACTCTGGGTATCCAACCATGTTGTATATTGCATCTGCCTGCAAGGCGTGAGATGAGTTTAAACACTCGAGACAGCAGGTGGCAGTCTAGTATTCCTGGCCAACGTAACAGAAAATGTTCTCTGAAATTGATAAATCTACATCTTTCTCTCACCTTTTCTTTTGCTGCTTTTTTAGTTTCTGCATCCATCCAGTTCACATATTTGAGACTATCCTCAAATGCCCATTTGATTTCTCCAACCATGTTTTCAGCCTGAATAGAAAAGACAGAGCAAAGTCAGGAGGTTATCAACTGAGTCAGAGTCACTTATTGTAAGGAACAACCACTGAACACTCACAATGGTTTTGCTGTCCTCAGCAAAGGTAGCTTTGACAAACATGGCACCGAGCGCAAATCCAAGGGCACTGTCCGTGTCACTAACACAGAGCTTCCAGCGAGGAGTGCAGCTCTACAAAGCAACATAAAACATAGTGATTAGAGGAAAAGAAATGACTACAGATAATAAACATTACACAAATGAACACTGACCTACAGCAGTGTTTTAGAACAACAATAATAATAATAACAACACTGCTGTAAATGCATGATTACATTTACACAGAAGCAGAGGCAATTAGGTTTGAACAGCAACTATGTCATATTAAGCTGAATTCTCCTTTTATGCAATTAACTGCTAACACACACCTAAAGGTTTTACATTTGTAAGACATTATAGAAAGTCTACTATAGTAGCACTGTATGATCTGTTGCCAGTATTCAGTATAAATAATTATCTTGCCGAGTACCACACACATGAACAAGAAGTCAAGTGAGAGACTCTGCAAAGACATCTGTTTGGCCTTGGGCCACATCCTTTTCTTGTATACACAGTATGGGTGATAGCATACTTCCTTCACCAACTCTGCTCAGTAAAAAAGATACATCAATTTCAAGAGTAGCATACAGTAAAACACCTACAGTATTAATAGCCAATTAAATGCATTATGTTATTTATGACCTTTGTTAAATGTTGTACCCCAGTGTCTCACCTTTTTTGTGCCATACATAACTTCAAGAAAGCGCTGCTCAGCATCCTGAAACCTTTGGTCTAAAATGGACACCATCTTCCTCACAACCTTCATTATCATGTAGTTGTTTAGAAGACTGTAAGGAAAATACTTCATTGTTAGCACTGTGGTAATAGTACATTTTAATTACCATTTCACTTTAATGGTACAAATCATCACTAGAAAAGGTCATTGCACAATATACCCCCACGTCACCCTCACACACACATCTAACCTTTTATTTGTTTGGGTAATGAGATCAGACACTTTCTCCAAGTATTCTTTGGCATAAACAACCACTGGCTCAGACTCGTTGAGTGGCACAGGAGCAAATACTTCTGTAAGGTATGGCATCCAGTCCACTGCAGGAGCCAAAGTCTGTAACAATAAAACACAACTATAAGAGAACAACTTAGGAAACTTGGTGCTCATTTTGAATTTCTAGAAATTATTTGACACTCACAGTTAAGTCTTTGGCCTCCATCTTGTGGTAAATAAGTTCTTCGTCCCTTCTCTCTTCCTGAGGGATTGTGATGTTAGCCAGAACTGTTTCGAAATCCACAATCTCCTCCATTAGTGTCTGGGTTGTTTCTTTTGAGCCGCCCAGAAGAACCCCTAAGTCTACCAGGAAGTCAAGGTATGCCGTCAGGTACTGTAAAGAGGCCAGGGCAAAGAGAAGGAGAGGGTAGTTTGTGATATAGAAAAGTTAACAAAAGAGCAATTAGAACAGCAATCCCAAAGTATGCAATAAAACCCACTAAGACAACTTAAAATGCAGATTTCTTTGTCTCTCTACACTATATTTATTACAAAAGAAATCTCACCTTTTCATTTGCTGTTTTGTTGAGGTAGTAATCCCGCGAAGGTAGCCCGAGGTTGGACTGATCAACCTTAAATTAAGAAAAAACATTTTCATTCAGTTTTTCCTCAATCTCCAAATTTACAGATAGTCTTTGTTTTCATTCTGTCATTTTCAGCAGCAAGTCTAAAAAAGGGAACTTGCCAAAGATCTTATCTTTATCATTTGCTATGGTCTCATGACTTTGTACAAAGTAAAAAAAAGAAATTCTCTTCTCAAGGCAGCAGTGTAAATATAGGACCACAGTGATTTAATAGGGACATAACAGAGATGACAGTCCACAAGATAGGAGCAGTGATAAAACTCCAACCCAAGGGTACGCTATAGATGAAGCCATCCTTTTTAAATAAGTACATCACTTGTTCAAACTACACACATACTGTATCTGGCATTCTCACCTGAATAATATTGCTGCTGGAGTTTTTGGAGTCAGTGCTGACAAAAACGGTAAAGAACGGAGATGTGCGATAGTTGGCCGACACCATTCGTAACACTTCCTGAAAATTGTTTTTGTCCCAGGATTCAGTCAGGGCCCAGCCTCCTAACTAAAACACACATGAACCGGTCAGACTCAAATGTATACATTAGTTAGACACACTATGGGAAATAACCAGAGCGGAGAATCTAAACAGTACTTTGTTAACTAACTTTACAGTAGACTCACAATAGATCTACAGTTTCATCAGACCTGCTCTAAAACAGGGTAGTGAAAATATACAAATTTACACACATATGGTCTCCTGTTACCAAATATTCATACCATTTCCTAATAGAATAGTTTAGTTGTTATATACAGATTTGGTCGTTGGTCAATAACCAAAATTTCACTTATGGCCGTTAAGATTCTCACCTCTCAATAAATTGTGCATTTGATGATTTAAGCACATAAGCAAACCTGGCTGATTAGCTCTTGAAGCGGCTTAGCTCCTAATTCCTCGATCTTGGCTTCATTCATGCAGGCCTGATAGTATCGCTGAGCCTTTTCCTCCGCTTTACTCAGACCTTTCACTGTCGTATTTTCTACCCAAATAAAGATAAAGCATGATGTTACAAGAAAAGAAAGGACGAAAATTGAGAAGCTGTTCATGACTATGGGAAATAAGGTAACAATGATGAACACCTTTGCCTCAGGTGAAGGCATGTAAGGACACACCAATCTGAATTTAGACAAAGCCTCCTACCTAATAAATGCTTCATTACAAGCATGTTGTTTTCCCAGAGGTTGCTGAAGGGTCCCCAGCGTGACTTGCCCTCAGGGAGTGGGTTGTTCTTCACCCAGCCCCCACAGGCGAAGTTATAAAAGTCATCACAGGGGTCTATGGATCGGTCAAGGGCCGTCATGACCGCACTGGCCACAGTAACGCATTGCTCCGTCAGGCAGAGGCCAGGGTGAGCTGCGAGACAGAATGTCATTTAAAAAAAATATTTTTGGAATTGTACATTTAAGGACAATAAGAAAGTGAAAAAGACAAGTGGAGTCTGTTATTATTCTTCAAAGACCAGTGGCCAGGATATTTTTATTACATTGTATAAAGATAAGCATTATAGAAAATATTGCATTACCAAATGATGAATGATGATGCACATATTGTACATCTTCATCCAGTACGGTTCAGATTATCCATTGTCTGGCTTTGCACTGTGAAGTCCAATTGTGTGCTTTGTTAATGCTGATGGACTACAACTCTAAATAGCGTTCAATGCTGGAAAGTCATTGACGCAGGATACGGTTAACATTGCCCTTGACACACTAAACAAACTTTCTCCATCTGACTGTATACAGTGTGTGTGTTTCTCATCCTTGTTCCTTTAGATTTTTTTAGTGTGAGATGACATGCAACTGTGAATGGGAGGAAGTAGTACTATGTTTCCCAGGGTAAATCTGAGGAAACCAACTCCGTGTCAGTGTGATGGTATTTCCACAAGTAAAAGGAGAGGTTGGATTTACCATCACTTGAAGCTCAGGAGAAATCTAAGGAATTGCTATTATGCATTTTGGCAGCATTTATTGAATAGAAAGGTAGAGTCAGCAGATCTTGAGTAAAATACAAACCTTTTCTGTTACTATTCGAAAGAGAAAGGTCTCAAACATGATTCTACTGTGTTTAAAATTGTTAGTAAAAACAAAACTCTTCATTTATTGTGACAGTGACCTGTCCCCCAGTGCTGCAGACTCATTTTATTTTTAATTTGCACAGGGGCAGAAGGGTTAGACATCCCCTCAGAGCTGATGATATCCGGATGTACAGGAAACACTTTATTACTTCCGTCTCGTGTACAAAGAGGATATGATGGGAACTACAGTGACCAAAAATAATTAAATTATCCTGTGAATGAAAATTGCTTTCAAAGATGGCAGCAACACTTTCCATTTGTCTTTGTCCAGACACTTTTAGACAATGCAAGAAAATGATAGTAAAAATAAAATTTGACTGAAATGACTACTCACTCTGTTTATAGAAGACCCCAGTGGTAATCAAAGATATGAACAAGCCCACAGATACAAGACAGACTAAAACCAGCAGCCTCCTCTCTCTCTGTGGCCTGTCTGGCCAACACATGGGACCCCGGCCATTAAGTAGAGTCACCTGCACATAGACCAGAAATGACACCAAAATGACAAAAACATACACACACACGTGATTTTATTAGGTAGACCTATTTACTTGTAGCACAGCTTTATGTTCTCAGAAATGAAAATCCTAGTTCCCAAACACAATGGCTGCTTCTCTACCATATACTTGAGAAAAGGTTATTCATTCTTCTATTGTGGCCTCTCCTCCAGTTCAACAAGAACCCAGTAAGGATATGTTTCACTTGACCCAGATTTAGAAATCACATCACAGAAATCAATACTGCCGCTGAACTAGATGAGCTTTTATGGTTTAATTGCTGGAAAAGTTATGAGAGACTAATAGACTAAAATGAGGGCATTTGGTAACAAAAGAAAGAAGACGTCTGTGCAGACTAAAAATCATCATGAAAGAAGTAGAGGAAGAACTTTAACCATTTATACAAAGAACCAGACCAAAGTAAATGTTTTGTTTATATGATAGTGGGTTGGATGTGAAAGTTGGTTGCCAAGCTTGTACTTTTTAGATCTTCGCTTCTTTTCAAAAAACATTAAGTTAAAAAATATATTATGCCAGAAACTTGAGTTGACACACACCTGCTATATTCTGGTTAGATGATAAATTGTTGGTATTAAGTACTGTGAAGGGTTCTAGGTGCCTTTTATATAGAACCTTATACGTTTACATATTTGTACAGATTTATTATTCAGAAAAAGTCAGCTACAAAACAGAACAAGGAAACAAAGTGGCAGCAACCAGACGGGTCTGAACAACATATGTTTATATGTTTATGGTTGCACAATAGGATGTCACAAGATAGTTAACTTGTTAGCTCAACTTACTGGTTGACAATTGGCAGCTGGGTTAAAATCTAACATAAAGAAGCTCCTCAAAAACCCCTAGCAATTAACACATCAATTATGGTTTTTTTTTTATTGCTATCCATACTTGTTAAAGCTGTAGTCTGAAGGATTCCTAAGTTAATACATTGTGCCACACCACTGAAAAACCCAACTACTCTGATTTGCTGTAGAGGCCAGGTGAGGGACTAAAGTAAAATAATGAGAGCTTAAACAATATCTTATATATATGATTGTGCCCATTTACCTGCATGGGCTGTGAGGGATAGATGTCATCACCTGTGGAGTCCACCAGGTCCTCCTCGTCCAGCGTGGCCCTCTTGTAGGTTGACATCTGAAAAGTTAAATGAAGAAAAGACTGTCTCAGTGCTTCCATGCTCCTTGTACGAGCCCTTGTTGTGCCACACCGACGTCTAAGAGAGCAAGTTTGTGACGTCTATAGTTCTGAATCTACTAAGGCAACAGGATAGGGTTTCCCTCCTAAAGCCATCAGAAGAGATCCGGTTTGTCCAGTCAGCTCTGTCTCGTTCAGGTATTAGGCTATAAAGGGCTCAAATGGAATAAAAGATGTCAGTCTTCTTTGTTTAAATGGACTTTTATGGTGTTTTCAACCCCCCAACTTAAGCTCCATGGCGTCTGGAAGATCACCCCAGGACAATTGTGATACCATGAACAAAATTACTCCTCTTCAAAGTTTCTCTAACTTCTCCTTCTTGTCTTCAAATATGTTGGTATTTCGGGGATTTTTTTTTCTAGGCTTCCTCATCAGTTTGGAATATGTAACGCGGTCCGGGATAAAAGACGGAACTAGTGAAAAACAGGAAGAAGTCTGTAAAGTCAAGTCAGTGCTACAACTGAGTTGAACACTGTGGATGTGTGTGCATTCCCCAATATGTTTTCACTTAGATTCGGGGAGGGAGTCTAGCTCTTTTGTGCACACCCTGTGCAGTTTCTATAGGACATAATACATTTAGGGAGGAGTTTTGGAAAAAATAGGCCCCTCCCACTAAATACTTGTCGTTGCTTCCCTTGGTAACCGATACCTGATAGTCATTACAGACAGCTCTGCTCATGTTTAACTCTTAACCATTGGCTCCTCGTGCAGCTCTATGAAAGTAATTTCTTAGATTTACTGTAGTGACTAGTTGTTGAACAAGCCACTAGGGTTTGAAATTTAACAACCCCCTCTAGGTTGGTAGTTCTCAAATCAAACCATTCAAGTATACTGTACTTTTCATTGAAGCTTATACAGCAAATGATTTCATTGTATTCTCATATCAATTGTAAGCTTTATTTATAATATAGACATCTTTTGCCATTCTCAACTTAACCACTGACGTCGAATATGGTTGGTTGTCAATTTTGAATATAGCAATAACAGTACAACTATGACATGCAATATTTAAATGCTCTTATGCAAAAAAAAAAAGTAAATATAAACAAATAAACTTCCACAGGGCAGAATAGTGGCACACCACATTTCAGTTGGCTTTCATGACCACCGTTTGATTTAAGGCATTTGTTGTTTGATGTTTTTGACATGGGAAGTTTGTAATTAATTACATTCTCCACGAGCCTCTTCAGTTTGGGGCATCTGAGACTTTTGTAGACTTGGTGTGTAGAATCTTTATACTAACATAAAGCATAATTGTACTGCAGTTATGGTCTGCATCACTAATGTTAAGGTCCAACAAATTCTGAGCTACATATCTGTGAACATGTCCAGGCGCCTGTGAGCCACAATGCCAAGCTTTATTTGCTTCTCATTTGAGTTGCATCATACAAGCCACAAGAGATCTGGCAACTGGAAGTGCATGGATTCCTGTAAAAGTCAGGTATTTGGAAATCAGTTTGTTCCACAGGCCAGCTCTACACACATCATCTTACAACAGGACGAGCCGGACATAACACAGAGGCTAAAGTGATGAAGGATGACAAAAGGGAGGGGGGCAGGAAGGGGCCACCAATTGTTTTTAGGACACACTCAATTACATAAATAGTTTCACATGACCTATAGCTGAAAGCCAAGTACCTAATGGGACATTGATGGGTCTCTTTCTGACCGAGTTAACAAATAGAGTACATTCGACGCACAATGGTGTTTAGCACTAGTAGTATTTAATAAGATGTACTATTAAAACCACAGTCATATCACAATTTGCCACACATACATGAGATGTTTTACCAAAAATCATTATTAAAACCCTACAACCCCTTTTCAGCAGGGCTGCACAATATATCACAAAGTATCATTATTGCAATATCTGCATTCACAATATTTGTATCGCAAGAATCTGCAATGTATCGCAATAATGACGTGGTCTTAAATCTGACGCTGTTTAAAGCATTTTCCATTGGAGCTGGGCATAAAAAATGTGTTGAAAGTATATAATATAATAGATTTCTTTATATTTGCCCTTAATTTGGCTCATTTGGTCTAGTAGTTTTGAAAATAGAAGAACTCTTTCTGCAGAATAGAATACCCATCAAACTATCGCAATAATATCGATTTCACAATATTCAACATAGTTATCGAATCATTTTTCCCATATCGCGCAGCCCTACTTTCCAGTATCATATATGGGGAAATTGTTTATTGTCTAAAGCTTAAGTATAGAAGAGTTTGTAGCTTTGGTGTTTGTTAAGCTCATTCACTCACATTTGCAAAATCTGTATCTATCCTGCTGATGCTTAAATAGAACTCATGCAATGTGTCATCGGGGAACCGTCTGAACACACACAGTGACTGAGGCCGGTCGCACCATATCCCATGAGAGGCAAAGATGCACCCCCTTCTAAACAAATGGTACAATAGGTCAGTACTGTAAAGGTTGTGAGGCCACAGCTTTCCAAAGAGGCTGTAAACCACAAACATGCGTCAGTAATTCGTCACTGATCCTCCAAAGCAGTTGATTATTTGTAGCTCGAAAACATTCCTACAAGAATAACTGGAGTACGTTTGGGAACTGCATAGTGAGGTACTATATAGTCTGAAATTCAATGTTTATTTCTGAGAGAAGAATGGCAACATCGCAAGAATCTCTCGAGAAAAAGAAAGAATCTCAAAAAGAGTCTTGGCAGCCTGTTCGTGAAGGGTTTGACATAATGTGGTAAAAATGCACATAAAGAAGGCAGTATGAGCCGATGTGGATATAGGACGCAGCCTCGGTAATTAAAACCACAAATGACTGGATGACACACTGAGCCAGGTTTGTTGCATTTTGAAAAGTCATATAAAAGATGAGCCACAGGAAACCACACACAGGAAAGACTGCACACTACCAGTTAACCCTTCTGCTATTGTTATGCTAAAACATTCCTGAAATACCTCAAACCACAAGCAAATATGACCACACTTCTAACTCTTCAAGAGATTCTTTTTCATTTATCAACTGAAAAAATTATATTTGGTATTCCATGCACCCGTCTGTCTTTGCGCTGCTCATTACCAGCACTAACGTTAACCATCGCATTTCATATCCACCTCTTTAATGCAGTTCTATGGCCTATAGATTATTTATCACTACTGTCTTTACTTACTTTACGATGGCCCTTTATAGATATATATATAATTTATTTTATTCTGTATTTATTGTATGTATAAGACTTATTTGTTCTGATTCTGTAGTAGGTCTGGACTAGCTTAGAGTCAGTAAAACACAATGGGCCATAGCAGCAGTGACCTGTATTAAAGGTCTTAACCCCGTTTCATGTACAGTATGTTCTAGCATGCTGTCTGTATGTTCATGTCAAATAGGGTAAACAGATTAGCTGATGACTCAACATGCAAACTTGCTCAAATGCTGTCGGTTCTGCCCCAAGACTTTGTGTGAAGCCGAGTCCCCTGTTCGCCTGAAGGCCATAGATAAAGCCTGAGCTCACCTCTAACCTCGGACGTCAAACTAACAGCACTGGAAATGTGTGCCTCAACAGAAACAGGGCCGTTTCCTTAAGTGAAAACACCCTGATAATGCAGAATAACCCAAAAAAATGCTTTCCCAGGCAATCCGCTTTCCAAAGTTCTTGAGTGGGATTGTAAAGCTTTGGGGCTGGTTCATAACACTTACGGGTTATTTTTAGGAATTGGCTCATAAAAAGAAGGGGCCAAAATTGAAGGAGCCACAATTGAAGCTTGGCTCATAAAAAATTGAAGCTTGGCTCATAAAAAGAAGGGGCCAGCTCTTTCTGGGTTATTACTGTGTCACTACAGATCTGAAATAGCTTGGATTTTTGTTTGCGTACACAAAGAGATCACTCACTGTAATGTTTTCAGTAGCGCTGGTGTCTGTCAGAAACTTTATACAGAAAACCACTAAATGAATTTGGTTGAAATATTCAGGGAAGGTGAGGAATGAAGAAGTGATTAGATTTTGGGACTGATCCGGCTCACGGTCTGGATGTAGGATTTTCTCAAAAATGGCACCTTCTCTTGTGAGAGTACTTTCTAGTTATCAACATGTAGGCCTAGTGTTTTTACTAAAACACCAATATTTTGTGTTTAATCAACCTTCAGAAAGCAATTAAAAAAACATATATAATAAATAATATATAATAATAAATAATAACATGACCAATAAAACATTAGCGACATTTGTGATATGGCGCAAAATTATATACTGACAATAAGTATATATAATGACACACATGGAAACAAAATATGGGAAAATCAAGCTAGATCCTCTATGTGTCAAAGGGTATTAGGGCAGGATGCTCACTTCAAGCTCAAATCTCCTGTATTTTCCAGCATTAAGGCAGATGTGAGTGGCTGATTGAAGCTTGCCTGCTTTGAGCCCCAGCAGAGACAGATAACATGAGATTACCTGTTCCTGCTGTTGTTATGGTGCCTGGCAGCTTCTGTACACTCACAATAACACGTGACCTGGGCAATGAGTAACTACAGAGTAAACCCAGCCACTGGCCAATATGCAATATGATTACATTAGACTACTCCATTCAGTGCTTTGTGGTTTAGACCTTAAAGCAGCAACATAAACATCTACACCTGGGATACAGTCAGTGTGTATTGAGCTCATTGTTACTATGGTATTTAAATTCTTTAATCATTAGTAGACCTCAGCATATCCTGGAAAGTGTAAAATTGGTCTATAATCTACAATACAGACTTTAAAACAGACAGATTCACAATCCACAATCTCTTTGTCTGTAAACCTTAATGTACCATGCTAACTCCCATGTCACATTTAATAACAATGCTGCATCACATTGCATTTTAGTGTAGTCCCTACACAAGTACCACAAATCAAACATGTATCTTTATTGTGACTATAGCTGTGACTACAGCTGTGACTATAGCTGTGACTAAGTCAAGTCAGTGTGGTTACTCTGTAAGCTGCTAAAAAAGGATTTCCCAGACCACTTAAAATTATGAAATGTTCAGAGACAGAGGTCTAATTTGATGTGGGCTGTGTAAGTACATGTGAACACACGCATTTGAGAGGCAACTCGAGGGTGTCAGATTCCGAACAGAAACTCTTTGTGCACAGTTTAGAGAAGTGAAATTTAGTGGATGATGCGAGTTATAAAATATATCAACTTTTAACTGTAATCCTACTAGCACATAAACCACCAATGTAGGGTAGGCTATGTTGAACTGAAGAAAACACATTGACATGGGTCATTTACTGGAATCTATTTTCTAACTTCACTTCTATGTAAACCCTGGACATACGTCTTTAAAAGTCGCCCTGAGCAACAACAGCACTCCCGGGCAATATAAGTAAAAGTAAACAGTTTTACCTTGTGTGTGGGTCCAGTGACACTGCCGTGAATCCAGCGTGCTATCTGACCACGAACTGACTCCTCTCTGAACAAAGACCAAACTGCATCCCTAAGATAGTTCTCACCCGCGACCCTTCACTTCGTCTGGTTGCTCCCGGAAGTGCTCTTTTGAATTGTTAGGATTGTTAGGCTATATATTTCCCATATTAGGCTAAACCGACTCACAAAATTAAATGTTTATCTTGGAATATATATACATAATAAGTGCAGTCAGGTGCAGTCATTTGTTCCGTTTGTTTTCTTCTTGCAAATAGGCCTACGTATTGATTTTAGGTTTAACGTGTATACAGTGACATCCACAGGCTTAGATTTGGTATAGCAGTTAAAAGTTAGACAATATACGGGGATTTCTGTGTTGATATCGAAATAATAGGCCTATAATAATTTCTTCTCTTTAATAAGATTTGTTTTATCCGTATGTAATATAATCCTTTCTACTCCCATTTTATCATACCTATAACGTACGCTAACTGTCTCAAGCTCGAGTCTTTAATTTGGTTCTGAGTTTATTAATCAATAGAAAAGCAATAAAAAGCTGTCACGTTGTAGCCCGGGAAGAAAAGCAATTGCCTTATTTGCATAAGGCTTCTGACTAAACAAAATAGCTTCAGGCCACAATAGTGTAAATTACCACACGTTAATAATTTCTAAACTTTTGTAAATGGCACATACCAGCTCTCGTGCGCCACCACTAAACCACGCTTTCCTTATCGACCAACAGGGGGAGCTCGTGGGCTATCCCCTTTTCCCACGGCACCATTATTTCTAAGGTTTTGTTTTTTTCTCTTCTCGTGGGATACAGACCGCTATTCTCAGTGCCCGAGCCAGAAAACTGGCCTTGTAAAAAGAAGTGCAGACACAAAGACACGCATTTCAAGGTGAAGCGCCCGAGTGAACGGGACTTGCATTTGGGTGTAAAGCGTGAATTTGGATCACTGCGAGAGGTAAGCACAACTACAATAAACTTTTGTTATTCCCATCAACCTGTTATCATGTACACACCATGCGTTCGACTTTTAACGGAACAATGTTTCCTGGGACATTTCCCTCAGCATTTACTCGGATGTATAACGAGTTTATCCTTGCTTACAATGAACTGTTGTGAGTCAACTGTTGCACTGAGTGGAGCTACTATTCAAATGTTTTAACCTTTATTTTGGATGCACCGGGGTAACAACAATTTAAAGACTCATAATAGACCATTTTCAACAACGCAAACAAATGCTTTTATTGATGCCATGTATGTTCCCACGTGGTATGTATGGGATGCAATGAAATCAATCATTAGACTTGCCTGAATCACGATATATATTTTAAAATATGACAAATAAATGGAATATTGGGTTAACATAGAGAACATAGAGAAAATAAATGAGTGAGCCCACCATTTGTTGTTAAAATGTTAATTATTATTATAATTGTAGGCTGTGAGAAGCCAAAAAAATACTGTTCTTGGCTAAGATCAAGGACAATAACTAAGACTAGTGCATGAAAATCAGCTGCTTTGTTGAATACAGAGTTTGTTGTTTAGATACGTATTGCATCTCTTTCCGAATCACCTCTGTTCTATCAAATCCTAATCCGTTCTTTGAAGCAGCTTATAGGACACATTTTAAGTGCCCAGTAGACAACCACTTTGCTGTATAGGCTCTGACAGTGACCAGTCCATTGGGCATTTAACGTGACCATGGCAGAAGTGGGATCTAACGTGATACTGACCACAGCTCTAACTGGGCTTCTTCTGGTGGCTGTAGTGCTACTGCTCTGCTACTTCACCTGCAGACTGGCCACCTCACTGCCTTTGAGTGGACCGGGACGCTTCTAAGGTTCACTATTAATTCAAACTATTTTTTTCCACCTGTTTTTATGGGTGTTTCCTGTTCATAGCACAGTGATTTTTGAGTAAGCATTGTGACTATGTATGTGACTTATGTAAGTGTACCTATAGGGTGGAGGATCTTAACGATTGAAGGACATATAATTTCTTAGTTTTTCTTTTAAAAGCATGTAGTGATTTGGATATTGATCTGGCTAAAGACAGGTTCTACACTGAATTGCCGTCTTGACAGCATGCTCCATACATCCATCCGCTCTAGGGGCTGACACAAAAAGGTACACTGGTTCCAATTTCCTTTGAAAAAGTATACCATTTGAAGGTGTTGCTTTTTAAAAAATTGGTGGCTTTCCTCGTTTGTCGTGTTCAGTCAATCATTCCTTGTTAATCGACTTTGTTATGGCCTTTAAACCTCTCAGAACTATGAAGCTCAATCCAATTAAAATGACCTTGAGTATAAGCACTAGGAAGAATGGAGGCGGGTGTGGATAATTACTGTTAAAAGGCTGACTGGCCTGGACCCATAAGGGCCCCTGTTGCGACTACTTACATTCACAGCAAGTCCTCCATTTCAACTTTAGTGAACTAAGCTTTGTGTTTTTCTCTTTGCTGCAAAGACTGGCAATGAGCTAAACGATACCTATTTCAAAGGTTGCTAAAGCCAGGGCTGAGGTATGCTGTTCAGTCAGCTGTCAAATTCACTTTAGCATTAAACAGTAAATAAAAGTGACACCGGGGTTATTGCTTTGAAGATATATTTTGATACTCATGCTTCCAGATACATAAAGCAACCACCTTTGTGCAGGCTCTAAATGGACACTAACCATCACAGACTGTCCATCCTTATTCCAGCTTTATATGAGTCGCTTTTGTTGAAACCTTAACACACACCTTGCTACTACTTTTTCTCGTAGTTGTGGTATTGAAGTGGGCATGACCAAAGTTAATTCAATAGGTCAATATTTGCATGACATGACTCCTTAAATAAAACAACCCTTTCTTTCATTAATATTGATTGGAATTAGATTTATTAAAGGAAAACCACTTGAGGTGTGGCATCTGTTTTATGAGAATGTCCATTAACGAGCCCCAGACCTTTCAGATGACTATTACTTAATTCAAAAACATTGTTGGTCACATCTAAAAGTGACCGGCTAGAGTTTTTAATCACAATTCACTTTCCACAGCCTTTTGCTCATGTCATGAATACTGTCTTGTCAATAGTCTACCTTGTTTTTTAAACAGCTTTGGGGCTTGAGTTTCCCTGTTGCTGCATTTATTCTAAATATAGATAAGTTAGTACTGACATTGTTGCTGCTGGCATTGTCCACAACAATACATTGTTTATCGCTCCCACACTTATGTCTGCTTCTGCGAGAGCAGTGACAACAATAGGTACATGTATCTCCTTCAATGGACAGGTTTTACACTGCAATGGAGAGGTGATATAAGAAACACATAGAACACAACACGTTTTAAGACTATCTGTCTATCTGTTTGTCTGTCTGTCTGTCTGTCTATTTCCTCTACATTAGGGCGATATACAGTAACATTTAGGCATTCTCCTTGAAGTAGCTGTTTACCTCAAACAAGTACTTGGTAACTCCACCCTTTGTTGTTGAATCTTATTCATTGACTGTCAACAATGTCAAATAAGTGGAGATAACACAGGTTTAATAACTGGTCTGTCTTGTTAGTTCCAAATCCACAACAGATAGTCTTCTTCAGCTTCTCAAAGTGGCATGTTATGGCTGTCTAGGACAAAGCCACAGAAGGACAACATCATGAAGGTGACGGCCCTGCTCATCATCTGTTCCCCTCTGATCTCAGGAATTTATACCAAACCACAATTTCCAGGTAAGAAACTGCACATACAGATATTTCCAAAAATAATTATAATAATTTGATTTAATTTAAATGTAAAGAAACATTACTTAAACTTCTTTTGGTTTTCTCATCTGATGCAGAAATGTGTAACCATCTAAGTTGTACCAACACTCGACCACAATAGCATAGAAAACCAGCTGCTCCTATTGTATTAAGAAATACTAATACTAATACATTTTAATTTTAACTCTGAAACTCATAACTTCCATCCTTGAGTTACCTTTAGACTGATCCAGTGTTTCCCCTAGGTTATTGGCATATTATCCAATATGCCACTATATGAATTTAGTTTCAAATATGATGAATTTTTTGTTTTGGTTTGTAAATCAGTCTGCATGTGTGTTTAGCGTGGAGACACTATATATAGTACATACATAAAAGAAATGCATTGTTTGAATCAAAGTTGTTCAACATGTCATCAAAACCTATGTTAAAACTAAATTGTACTCTTTAATGTTCTATGGGCTGGCATAGCCAATTTCTATCTTCTATCTACATGATTTACATCATCCTCCATTTAGTTGCTGAGGTGGCTGAGCTGAGAACAGAGTAAAACAGTCGTTGTAAACCTCCAGGAGAAATAATAGGCTTGTCAAGCTGAGCAGATGATTGAGCACATACCATATGTTACAGAATGTACAACACCCATTACTGAGCAAGCTGCTGTTAAAACCAACCTGGCACACTTCTGGCAGCCTCTGTGAATACACAGCTCTGGAGCAGTGGTTCTCAAACACTGGGCTGGGACCTCAAAGTAGGACTATTTTCCAGTGGAAAAAAGGTTATATAACATAATTAAAAGGACAATAAAAACAAACAAAATGATAAAGAAAATAATAATAATTAAACTTTGAAAAAAAATGTGACAAAATGTGTCTTCTTTCGAACATGCATAAACACAAAGTCTTGATTCAGTGTGATTGGCTGGTTGCTCACAATCAGTGAAATAGATTTGACCTAATGAAGTGGCCACTGTAGAAATGCAACAGTAACAGCACACACATTTCACACACAAATGAAGACTACATGCATTTTACGGTTTAGAAGATGTCTGAAAGTAAGTTTGTTTTTGTATTTATATTCTGATGCACAGAGCAAGAAAAAGATCCGAAGTTTTGGAACGCGTGGGCTCAAAGGACACTGAGGAACGCTCTGACACTGCAAGACCTTAACAGAAACCAAGCAAAAAATCTAATCTTGTTTCTAGGAGATGGTAAGCCTTGATTCTTTTTGAACAGGCTATGACTGCATTGTTGACCTATTGTATATTGTTGGAGAATGGAAAGAATATACAAGCTATTAATCACATAATATACACACAGTATAATGCTTTTCTGTGTATCTGACAATTGATTTGGCGAGTTTCTGTTTGTGTTGGATAGCTCACTAGTAACACAATAACTTTAATCCTCCACCGGGCCTCTACTTCCACTGTTTTGACTATGGGCCCTGCATAGAATTTTTGTACTGTTTCACATGCGGACACCAGTTAATGGTAGTCAGTAAGTAACAGGCATAGGCTGTCCTCAAAAGGCTCCCCAGATGGACCAAGCTTTAATCCAGGATATGTTTGTAGAACTGAGACTCAGCTGACTTATAAAGTTCTGTTTATCTGTAAGCAGGTTTTTGCTTAAGATGCACTGCAGTGCAAAACTATGAATGGGCTTGCATTTTTTTAGTGAGCAACCTGGGGCAAAATGTACAAAGACTTGAAAATTGCTTTCTTCCCATGTACAGTAGCCTACAGATATGCTTGGCTTACTGTGACGAGCATAGCCAGAAATGAAATGGCTTTTAAAGCAATTCCTGCAGTCCTTTTATATGACTTCTGCTTTTTATATTGGGTCACGTTTTGAAGTATGTTTTTAGGATGAGAGGCAAGTTATTGAGAACATGTTCAAAGTTAAAAGTCTATTTCTGTTGTTGGTGTGTTTTCTGGTGGAAACTGTTCACCCACAGAGATGACCTGTTTCTGTTTTCAGGAATGGGTGTTCCTACTGTGACAGCCGCTCGAATACTCAAGGGTCAACTCAATGGACAGAGTGGAGAAGAGACAGTGTTGGAGATGGACAAGTTCCCTTTTGTGTCTTTGGCAAAGGTTTGACCTGGTTATAATCTGCTATAGACTTAGTTATTGACTTTACTGTCGTCAACAACAACAACAACAACAACAACACCAAACAACACCTTCTGCTATAGAGTAGAAGTGATATTTGTGCTGAAACAAAAACAACATTAAAGTAATTAGTGTTACCTTTGTGACTACCGTACTGACATAGGCTCGTGTGCTCGTATTGACATTACTCATGCATGCATTACTCCCTGTTGTTCAGAGATTTAAAAATAACTATTTACCACCATGGCTAACCAGTGGTTTATTCAGTGACATATGCATTCTGCTGATGCTGTAAATACTCAAATACACACTTAAAATAGTCATCAATGAATGTGTCACTTAACCAAAAGCATGAAGAGAATGCAGACCAGTACCCTATCTCGCAATAGTAAATATAGATCATTGACCTGGACTTGGACCAAAGAATCTTGTGGTTCATGGGTAAATATTGAGCCACAAAGCCTCCCAATTCTACACAGCTGTTCAGTGGCTGTGTGAACAACCACTGAACAGCTATATATTTAACATAAACGATACACATCTTCTCACATGAATAAATATTAGTACATGTATGCCCTGCCTAGAGACTAACATAATGAATTGTCTCAGTGATCCACCATTGACACAAGTACCCTGTGTTGTTGTAGACATACAATACTAATGCCCAGGTGCCTGACAGCGCCGGCACAGCCACGGCATATCTTTGTGGAGTCAAAGCCAATGAGGGAACAGTTGGATTGAGTGCAGCTGCCGTCCGCTCCCAGTGCAATACCACTGAGGGCAACGAGGTCACATCCATCCTCAAATGGGCCAAGGATGCAGGTAAAATAGCACCCAATATCATTATAAAGCTCGAAACCATTTATGTATTACGCAGGGAGCGATAAATTATCATTCTCCGGCAGTTTGTAATATGAATTTTTATGAATGCGAGAGGAACCCAGTTGAGCTATAAATTTCTGCTGCACTAATGCCGATAGGGAATGCATAGTACTCGGATGACTTGATTGCTCGGAGCAGTGACTTTGAAGTGCTCTTGAACACTTTTTCCACCCTTTATTTCTATCGAACGACATTATTTGATAGAAATTGCATTGTGCAGACATCAGAATTCATCAAATTTTTTATGCTTTTAAAAAGTGCCATTGCTTTTCTTTAATATACATTTAACGTGAAAGAGTGAGACAGAGAGTAAGTACCTTAACAGGGATAGAATTGGAGGAGGGTAGGGTCAGAAGGTCACATGTGTGTGCATGTGGGTGGGTTCAGGGATCACAGATAATAGGAAACCCAATCATTCCTCTGGGACCAAGGCAGGCACAAGCTGACCTCCTGCACAAAGAAAATTAAAAAAACAGATGAGTCTTTTGTGATATCTTTAAAATAACATTTAAAAGATTGTACATTAACCTTTGATCATATAAACACCATTATAATTCCAGAATGCAACTAAGAATTCCTTTTACCAGTTTGTATGTGTTACCATTTGTTCTCTCTGCTTTCCTCTTTCTGTCCAAATGCTTCCATCATGTAGCTCATTTAGGGGCTGAATTCCATACCACTAAATGTGTGAATTTGTGCCTGTCAGTATGTCAGTGTTAGATAACTTCTTAAACCAATGACATAATCATAGTAAGTCGTGTTGATGGAGGACTTCAGATTAAGTCAATCGGCTTGACTTGTACTGTGTGCTAATCTACTCTCTAAAAATGCCAATACATATTGAGTAGTTACTGGTTAAATAATGTGTCTACTAAAGTCACAGCATTTGTCAATAAAATATATATACCAGTAAACAATGTGTATCTATTTCAGGCAAGTCGGTGGGAATAGTGACGACCACTCGTGTGAACCATGCTACTCCCAGTGCTGCTTATGCACACAGCGTGGAGAGAGATTGGTACTCGGACAATGAGATGCCCACTGAGGCTTTGCAGGCTGGGTGCAAAGATATCGCCAGACAAATGTTTGAAAACATTCCCGAAATTGATGTAAGTTAAGACTGTAGCTGTCATATATGTCAGTGAATGGTGGTGAGAGTTTCTAGTTTTCTGGGTATGTCTCTGTAGGCTCCATCCATTGAGTTTGACATGTCTTTTATTCTGTCCTCCTTTTCTACGCTGTTCTGCATGTGCACCTCACCGGTGACTGTTGATGGCACCGTGGGGCACACTGTCTATTAGTGTGTACTCACCTGTGTAGTGGTGAGGCCTTAAATCATGGCAGCAGGGGGAGAAACTTTCTGTTGAGCATCCTCTGACCGTAAATGAATGCACTGTCTGAGATATCGTTGCACGACTTATGAAATGCAACTATTATAAGTGTCTGTTTTTTCTGAGCTTGTGAAATGGAGCAATAAAGACAGCATAATGTGAATGGTTCATCGTGACGCATCTACAGTATAAACCCTCATGTCTTAGTCTGCTAGTCTCTATGTCAGACTTTCAATTAACCTGTCCAATGTATTCAGGCTTCAACCAACTGATTTTGTTTATTGTAGGTGATCATGGGTGGAGGAAGAAAGTACATGTACCCGAAAAACACATCTGATGTTGAATACCCCAATGTCGCCAAGCACAGCGGCACACGTAAAGATGGCAGAAACCTGGTGCAGGAGTGGACTGACAAAATGCAGAATAAGGTATAATAATGATTCTTTATTTTCTGCTGCTCTTTTATCTTCCCAGTTGCATTTATATGTTTTTGTAGTTCAAAAGGTACAGTGTATTAATTAATTATTTTTTTCATTTCACAGAAAGGCTATTATGTGTGGAACAAGAAGCAGCTTTTATCACTAAACCCTGCCAATGTGGACTACTTATTGGGTGGGTTTTGAAGTGTCATTGAATTGTAAATGAGGGACAATGTATTTTGTATGTATTGGCTTTAGGCAGATTTTTCTTGAATTGTGGTGTCGTCTTTGTCAGGTCTCTTTGAACCAGCGGATTTGCCTTATGAATTGGAGAGGAACACAGAGACCGATCCTTCACTCACAGAAATGGTGGATGTGGCTATCAAAATCCTAAAGAAGAACCCCAATGGATTTTACCTGCTTGTAGAAGGTGTGTTGAGAAAGGCAGTCATAATGGTATCCTAGAATATACTAGGAATGTTGAATATATTATTTTGTAATGTGTTGTTTGTTTTTTTACATACCTGCAATATGGTGGGTCACATTACATTTGTGGTCTGTAATAACATGCTGTCGTCTTCAAATTACATTGTTCTTATCAAATTACAATATAAAACTCTACGATAAGTCTTTCCCCTGATTGTATTTTGCTATAGAGGCCAGGGATGGGACTTAAGTGAAATTCGAATACTATTGTTCAGGCATTTTTAAAGGTTTTAAGCATTTCTTGAGCTTCAGACTGCAGCTTTAACCTCTGTATGTAGACTTGTATGTTTTGGTCTAAATCTAATCCACTATCAGGAGGACGTATTGACCACGGGCACCATGAGGGGAAGGCCAAAATGGCGTTGCACGAAGCTGTTGAAATGGACCGTGCAATCGGAAGAGCAGACCTCCTGACCAGTATGTACGACACTATGACTGTAGTGACAGCTGATCACTCTCACATGTTCAACTTTGGAGGCTACACTGTTCGTGGAAACACAATCTTTGGTATGTAATTGCTACGATACCAGCGGATATGTGCGTGGAATTGATAAGAAACCCAACTAAACTTTCTTCATCTCAGGTCTGGCTCCCATGGTCAGTGATATCGATCAGAAGCCCTTCACCTCCATCTTGTATGGGAATGGACCTGGTTATAAACTTGTGAACAGTGCACGGGAAAATGTCTCCACTATTGACTATCGTAAGTTATCTTTTTCTTGTGATTGAAATCTTTCGAATTAAAATAGAATATATTTTTGGGGAGCTGTGTATTTCTCTCAAGCCCACTTCACTATCCAGCCAATAGAAACAATTGAATGTATTAGCAAGGAAGGGTTTCTTCACCTGTTTACAGCTTCTGAGAAGGCCAGCGCCTCAGCATACTGCAACCTGCATACAATGCAGCATTATAACAGAGTAGAAAGCTCAAAAAACTTAAACAATTATAGGGCCCTTTAAAATGTTATGCATAAGATGCAGATGTCAGTATCTGTGTCTTTCAGAGGAGAACAACTACCAGGCTCAGTCGGCTGTACCTCTGGCTTCGGAGACCCATGGAGGTGAGGACGTAGCCGTGTTTGCGAAGGGTCCACTGGCTCACCTGCTTCATGGAATCCACGAGCAGAACTACATCCCCCATGTTATGGCGTACGCAGGATGTATTGGACAAAACAGGGAGCACTGTTTGTCAAAAAGTGGGACTGAAAAAATACACCCTACATTTGCAGGTGTTGTAGCCCTTCTCACAATCACTCGACTTAGTTGCTGACCAAACTCCACAGTCCTTATTCTCTAGTGGTCATTTTTAGGGCCACATTAACTGCTCATTGTCAACATACTTAGGCATAAAATCCAACCAGACTAAGTGGCTAGTAATGATTGCGTTTCTAGCCCTGGTCATTTTATTCTGCTCTTTAACCAATCATGCATTTCTTATTGTTGTTGTTTAAATGTTACCTATTAAGATACATGAGTTAACTGATTGATATAATCATTAGGCAAACCACTATTTAGTCACTGCACTTTGAGATAAATGATTTGTCACTTTGTGGACACAATATTCTTTGTTGAGTAGTGTTTTTTAAATGAAATACAGTAAAAATCATCAAGTAAAAATTACGTTTAAATGTATATGATCAGCATCAGATTGAACAGATATTATGTAGTTAACAGAATCTACCTCATTTGGCCTCTCTAATGCACCACAAAAGACTGGAACCATTCTAATGCCAAAACTGGAGGCAAATTATTGTATAGGATAGAATTGCTATTGGTTTCTAGCCATACACGTTGCCATGCACTGACAGATGTCCACAGTTTGTTCAAGCCCAAACCATAATAAAAAAATAAAAAACATAAATGCACAAAGCTGACATTGAAATCTATTTTTGTTTTGTAACTGTACAAGACCCTGTGGATGTACATTTTGACCATATTAAATTGAAAAAGAAATGTATGTGTATTTGTGTTATGCCCCAAGCGACTAAAAAACTCATGCTGATATGTATGTGGTTGGTTAAGAAGGTACAATATATGTTTTTGCAGGTGTTGGTCAGTTAACAAGGTAATGTTTAATGGCAGAAATCTTTCACATAGAGCGTATATCCAGCAATTTTTAAAAGGATTTTGAACCATTGCAAACTAGCCATAACTTCACAGTAATTCTTCTGGCAGTAAGTGTTGCCAAGCCATAAGTGGTTCAGTTTGACATATAGGAGTTTTGAGGCTCAATGGCCTTTACATTTTCACTATAGCAATTTGGGTCAATGCATTGATTTAAGGTCTTTTCCCTTTGAGAGCTTATACAGATACTTAATACCAGTTTATAATAGAATCTTTCACCAATTTTTGGAGATGTTGCATGTCCTTATAAGCACCACACACCCCAAATATTTTATAAGTCTAGTCTTGGTTGTACTTTTCCACGTTTTGTTGGGGAGCCTTTGGAATGTTGTCAGATAGGAGCTGCTCTTGGCATAATGTAGCTACTGGAAATACACCGGGATGACTCATGTTGAATGAAGCATGAAGAAGGATGTTTAAGTTTAAAAAGGCATGAAATGAAGTCTCGCACACATATGAGCTCCTCCAGATCCACTAGGTGCCTTGGGGCAATTTGGGTTCTCTATGTAAACTCGATAAGGATTTTTCCCTCTCAATTCCTTGTGCAAAAAAATCAAATAATCTAGTTTTATCTTTTCAGTTTTGCCCTTACAAATAGACATTGATGGGTATCACTGTACATACATTTTCCACTCTACATGATTCATTGCACTTGCCATATCTACACGAATGAAAGGTTTTCTTTTATGACGAAAATATGATGAAACTGTGGAAAGGGCCCTGTTGATATCTCACAGTTGTCAGTTGTATGTTATGGTTTTCTTTTCTATCCATCAAGACAAAGGAAGCTTTCATAAAGAGGGACTATACAGCTGCTTACCCTGTCAGTCATAGTGGTGCTGAAAAGTCCGGTCTATTGAGACGCCCGGGGTGGCCTTTCCTGACGGCCAATTTTCTCAGGTAAGTCATGTCTCGCCTGAGCTCATGCTGTTAGCAGTGAAAGGGCTATATTACAATAACATTCATTTGCTATGTCTTCAATATATATTCACGGGCTATTACCACAACAGTCTATTTCTGCTCACATTATTCACTACACTAACGCAGTTAAATATACCTCCACGGCAGTCCAAGCTATTATAAGTGTTTTGCCAGTCTCAAGCCTTACTTAACCTTACTTAAAAAAATCAAGGTAATCAATTTCCTTATAAATACGTGAGTGGTGCATACTCTGACTTTAGAAATACCTAATAACAAATTATAAGTATGGTTCATTTATCAAATGATACAATGTATCAAGTATGTATAATTGAGTCTTCTCATTAACTCTATAACGATGTGGTTTGGTAATCCCACTTACAAAGAAAGGAACTTTTTAAATAGAGTGGTGCAAGTTGCCGGCCCTGAAGGACATTTTTAAAGACAGACTTTATCATCATCATTAATGACCCTACTCATCCTAAAATATTTGAGCTCCTTCCTGCAGGAAACGCTATTGGTCTATCAAATGAACTATATCTCGCCATTGAAACGGCTTTTTTCCACAGGCTGTGATGGCTTTGAATAATGCACCTTAACTAAACTGATCTCTGAGGAGCACTTGATTATATTTATTGTTTACTTGTTATTGCTAGTCTTTTATAGTCTTGTTGTTTTATGTCATGTTTAATGAATGTTGACATGACATTGAGCTGTTTGAACTGTTTTCCAATGTGTTTTTTTTTCTACTGCAAATGGCAAATAAATTGAACCTTGAACCTTGAAGGAGGATTGCACCCAGAAGTAAATGCCATTTTAATGTGGGGGTAAATCCTCTACCAATGATATGGCATTAACATCATATGACCAACATTTCACTTCCACCACACACTACAAAAAGCAGATAACAACTAACCCACTTTTCTGTTCATTGTCATTTTCTCTTTTGATTTGACCTGTTGTCCATCGAGTGATACTGATTTACATCAGTCAATCTCTCCGTGACTTTAGATCTGGGCTATGATTTGAGCGCTTTGATTCACCGTGGGGCATGGCTGAATAATTGAAAATAAAAAATGTGTTGAGATTCTGGGATACAGGCAGATCAAACTAAAAAAAACAGGACAGGCTGACAGCTATGGGCTTGCTGAAGAAAAGGAGCAGTGAAGCAGCGAGATGATGCTAATTCCCTCCTTTACAAAGTACAGATCCTGCTCCAGGTCAAATAGTCAAGGACCATAAATGCATTTGATCAAACTCCAACAAATTCCAAACAAAACGGAGAATGCAGGAGAATGTGAAAAGCTCCACAGGCGAAACTCTGGACTGTATTTACTGATAGTGATGTTTTAACATGATTCATCATGACCTGAGTGGGCATGTGATTCTCAAAATGTTCAACCTCAAATACAACCTCTTAAGATTGTATTTGTCTACCCATTCCCAACTATTTGTGCACTAAAGCAGCTCTAAATCATTTTGAAAGAAGGCCCAAATCAGCACTAAATCATCAAAATCAAGTTTAAATCAGTATTAACCAACTTGAAAATAGGGTAACACTATTTGACATAACCCTTAACTACATTGTATCTACCTCATTAAGTAAAATGTAATACACTTTGTAACAAACTGTAATAACATGGAACTACATTGTACATACAGAATGGTTAAGGTTAGGGTTAGGTACAATGTAGTCACATGTTATTACAGTTTGGCACACAGTGTATTACATGTGAAAAAAAGTGTTACCCAAATGGTATTAAAATGTGCATAAACCAGAGCTAAGCAGTGGTCCACACTTTAAGCCTTGCACCAGAACATATTAGGAACAAAAATGTTAAACTAGGCCTGTGCTGTCGTCCCCGACAGCAAGGTGTATATCAGCGAAACGGCCCCATATATCTGCCACAACTGGCACCAACAGGCACCTTAATCAGACATTGTGTGATTTCTAATGCTGCGTTCACACCGGACGCGACAAACGCGAAATTTTCGCGTCGGTCGCGTCCGGTGTGAACGCAGCATAAGGGTTTTAATATTGTTAATGAGCATTTAAGAGGCCCCGCCCCCAAACCATGACAAACATGAGAAGGGTCATTCTCATTCGAAGGGTCATTCTCATTCGATTTGTCATTAATCGAAGATGTACCAAACTCCAAATCTCCAAAATCCAGTTCTGCATCTTCATGATATGTAACTGTGTGCAACAGTTCCAGATCCAGCATTGCGTTCACATTTTTGCCCCATAATTAATTATTTACTTAAGTAATATTCATCAAAGAAGTACCCAAATCGATACAGTTTGGCGTCTTTATTGTGTGTACCTGTGTGCAAATGTTGAAACTGATCCGGCAATTCGTTTTTTGAGTTATCGCGTTGAAAGCTAGGATCTGCGGACGCGGACCTACGTGATTCCATAATATCGTAATTTCGCCGATAGAATTATATAATTATTAATAAAACTAAAATGTCTTATGTACTGAGTTGGACATGGGCTCGTCTTGGTGAGCCAGCCTCGTCCCTCTGCAACAGATAGAAGAAATGAAAGAACAAGGGATCGTTCTATAAATTTCCTGTTTCCTTGTTTTCCCCTTAGTCACACTGAAGACATTACAATGGCCTGCAAACCCTCCCAAAGTTTTCCCAGAAATCTTGGTGGTTTATTTCATAGACAAAAATGCACCTATAGCAGAACTTGCAAAGCAACTAATTAGAAACACACGTAAATCACATCTTTTCATGTGAAAAAGGAAACCGCCCAAATCCAAAATGTTTTAGTTGGTCCACGTCGTGTTTAGACAAACTAAAACCACCATTCCTTGGCATTCTTGCTATAACATAAACTAGGCCTTTGTTAACAAGCAATTAAGAGGCCTCGCTTCCAAACCATGACAAACATGGGAAGAGTCTATTTGACTTGTTTGATTTGTCTGGATGTTTGTGAAGAATGTTTTTGCCAAATTTTGAAAATTCCCTAAAACTACATTTTTCTTTCAGTCTATAGGGGACGCTATAGAGGTAACTGCCATCATATTAGTCAGATGTGTTCAGGGCCGGGGGTGATTAGGTATTTCAGGTTTGAGCCTAATCGGGCAAAGTATGTGCAAGTTAGAGGCCGACTTCCTGTTTGTTGTAGGGTGGGGTCATAATAATATTTTATGTTGGGTACACTGTGGAGAATCACTGTACCAAGTTTCAT
>JAVQKC010121758.1:0-69425 GCA_036025475.1 Philypnodon macrostomus
ATATGCACATTCAACACAGGGTCAAAAAAATGCAATGAAATGCTTTGGATCGGAAGAACCGTTAGACTCGCTAAGATACTCATGAAGTACTAATAACATGCAATAATAGTACATGGTAAAAAAAAAAGTGACAAAAAATAGAGATAAGTAACAATATAATAAATATATAATAAAAAGCACAATAAAAAAATACAAAGGTGCAGTAGGATTTAAATAAGGTGTAGAGTATTTCACAGGTGGTAAAATACTTCAGATGAAATTTTGTATTACACATGATATAGTATTGCACATACGTGATACATTCAAATAGTGGAACATATTACGTAAAGTGATTTCGTGCAGTATTATTGAGAGTTCAAAGATTAGATTTAGTAATGACAAATACATACTTATTTTAGGGCCTGGAAGCTTGGGGCCCTATGCAGCTGCCTACTTTTGCTTAATGGTAGCACCGCCACATGAGACACATCTGTAGCAATTTATGTTGAAGGTGACAGCCATTTTGAATAAACAAACGATGTCCTAATAAAAACAATATAGTCTTCTGAAGCTCTTCTCTGAGTCACGTTCACATGCCAAAGTTCAAATCTTCCCAAATGTTTAAATCTTAGGTTTGCCAAGACAACTGGTCACTTCCTCTTTGTTTGTTGTCACTTCCAGCATCTGTCTTCTTTTGTGAATTGTGAAATAAAGGAGTTGTTCACTTTGAGCATAAGCATTTTCAAAGTGTAGTTATTTTCCAAACCTCTTCTGCTGTAAACCCACCTACACTTTAATACTATCACTGCCTCCTTTACACCTGTGTCAATATACCTGATGAGTCGTTATTATGTTTTATATAAAAAATCTGCCACATTTAAACCTGGAAATACAAAAAATAAAAGAATCATTGTGAAAGCACTCACTTCTCATTGTGGTGCATGGGAAATTTTGGTAGATCAGCCTTCGGATAATGCAAGTCCCTATAAAAGAGCAGAGCATGTCAAGTTCAAGTCAAAGTGAAGAACAATGCTGCGTAAGGTAAGCCAGTTATGTATTCAGATTTTTTGTTTTTGTTGTCCCTAAAATTTTGGATTGACTAGCCTGATTTCACCTTTCAGGGTATTACAGAGAGCTTTGGAGCTGCTGTCCATGCTCTTAACAGTGCTCACCTGACAGATGGTGTGATTAACCGGAGCAAAAGGATGATGCTAGACACTCTGGGTGTTGGACTGATAGGGACCAGGACAGCTGTCTTCAACAAGGCTCTCAAATACAGCCAGGTGCATGAGACCAATATTGTTCATAGTGGGCATGATAACAATAGTCCTACTGTACAATGGATGCATTCATAAGACTGAGATATACAATCATTAGTTAATTAAAGATACTGTACATTCGATCTAGTATTCATGTAGATTTTTCTTAACTTTGGAGCCTGTTTTGTGCAATCACACTTGTGTCCACACCTAACCACGTGCCTCTTGTTTTGTTGTGTGTCTCATTGCAGGTGTTCAAATCTGAGGAGAAGAGCAGTGTTTGGGGGAAATCTGAAATAAGTCTTCCAGCTCATTATGCTGCCTTTGTGAACGGCATTGCAGTAAGCATTTTATTTTTAGTAAACAACTTATCCCAGAACAGCGTCTAATTAGCACTACTGGTATTAGGTTCACTCCATGGACTTTGATGACACTTGGCATCCTGCCACTCATCCGTCTGGAGCAGTGCTACCTGCGCTGCTGGCACTGGCAGAGGCACTGCCCAACAAGCCCTCAGGACTGGAGCTGCTCTTGGCCTTTAATGTTGGCATTGAGGTGCAGGGCAGACTCATGAGGTTTTCCAGAGAGGCACACAACATCCCTGAAAGGTAGAAACATTTGGTAGTGTAAATAATAGAAGCCTGTTTTAATTCAGGCTATGTTCATGTATAAATATTGAAAGGGCAGAGGTACAAATGCTTTGGCAATATAGGGATTATTATTCTATTCATCTATATTATTGTAGTTTTGGACTTGCCAGTACAAGTAATAATATTCATGCATTTTATCCGATTGTATTTTGACTTTAGTGTGTTTTGTGTGTAGATTTCACCCTCCCAGTGTGGTGGGGGTGATGGGTAGTGCTGCAGCAGCTGCTAAAGTCCTGCGCCTGTCTCCTTCACAGTGCACTCATGCACTAGCTGTGGCTGCCTCTTCTGCTGGGGCTCCCTTAGCCAACACTGCTACACAAACCAAACCTCTCCACATAGGAAATGCCACAAGAAGAGGCCTTGAAGCTGCCCAGCTGGTTCAAATAGGCCTCAAAGGGAACCCAGCCATTCTGGACTTGGACTGTGGATTTGGGATCTACTACAGAGACTACAGTGCTAGTGCTATGCCTGACTGTGCTGACAAAGGTTTTGACTGGACTCTTGAAAAGCAGGATGTGGCCTTCAAGCGTATTCCTGCCCATTTGGGGATGCACTGGGTTGTAGACGCAGCTCTGGCAGCTCGAGCCAAGATGGAGGCAGGCGGGAGGTTTGAACCTCAAAGGATTAAGTCTGTGACCCTTAGAGTCCCTCCCTCCAAATACATTAACTGCCCTTTACCTACATCTCAGCACCAGGCCAGGCACTCGTTTCAGTTCAATGCCTGCTCTGCACTATTAGATAACACTGTAACAGTAGATTCCTTCAACAAGACACAAATAACTAGACCAGCTTTGAAAGAGCTGTTGTCCAAAGTCAAGGTACAAACCCCAGCAGATAATAAACCCAACTTTGATCAAATGTACAGTGAAATTGAAATAGAAACACATGAAGGACAAACTTATGCAGCTAGGTGCAATACATTTTACGGCCACTGGAGGAAACCATTGAGTCACGAAGACTTGGTCCAGAAGTTCAAGACAAACGCTTCTACAGTGTTGACCTCAGAGGGCGTGGAAGGAGTTATTGACATGATCGGAAACATTGAAAAAGAAAAAGACTGTGCAACATTATTCTCATATGTGAAAATGTCGTGTCCTGACATGGTTTAAGAATGGAACTTTCCGGATAAAAAAGCATATATGTATTATTATAAAATAAAGAAATCACAGTTAATAATAATTTATTCCTTTTTATTTACACATTTTTATAACAACTTTCAACTCTCTCTCGTTACAATCTTTCCTGTGGACACAAAAGTGCTTTGTGATTTGAGCTGTTATGATTATATTCTAACATGTCACCAAGTGCTTCTAAATGAATTCTTCTAAACTGCGTTCACCATGTTTCAGTCAAGCCAGTTTTAGCACATCCTTCACCATTGCCCCGATTCCATCAAACACCTCATGAATGGGAGCGTCACACATGAAGGCACAGGTGGTGACCAGCTTGTTCTTCTCGTCCACATGGCTCTCGGCGACACTCTTACTCACGTGCTTACATCCCAGCTGGTTAATAGCTGCAGCTGTGTCAGCAGTGTTTGGATACCTGAAAAAACACAATAATAATGTACAATAGCCTGGAGTCTATATATAGTCTGTATGGGGTTCTCAAATACTGTTACATGAAAATTGGTTCTTTAATGCTATTCAGTAATAGTTCAAATTTGGATTTAGTTTAATTTAGTATCAGTTGTGTTCCTGTTTTAATTCTGAGCAGATACAGGCTTGAATTTGGTGAGCCACTAGCAGAGTCCTAGTCTTATTGGGACCTGGTTTAGTCCTGGTTTAGTCCTTGTTGATCCTGGTTTAGTCCTGGTTTAGTCCTTGTTGATCCTGTTTTAGTCCTGGTTTAGTCCTTGTTGATCCTGGTTTAGTCCTGGTTTAGTCCTTGTTGATCCTGGTTTAGTTCTGGTTTAGTCCTTGTTGGTCCTGGTTTAGTCCTTGTTGATCCTGGTTTAATCCTGGTTTAGTCCTGGTTTAGTCCTTGTTGATCCTGTTTTAGTCCTGGTTTAGTCCTGGTTTAGTCCTTGTTGATCCTGGTTTAGTCATGGTTTAGTCCTTGTTGATCCTAGTTTACTCCTTGTTGATCCTGGTTTAGTCCTGGTTTAGTCCTGATACATACTTTCCATCCTCTTCAATGCCAACAGTGACTTCACATCCCGGGAGCACTTTGGCGGCAAGGACAGGTGAGATGCAGCAGAGGCCGATGGGTTTTCCCTCGATGTGGAAGGCCTGGAGCACTGCCTGGACCTCAGCGTTCACAGAGCAGTCCTTACCCTGCACTGCCCAGGTGCACAGGTTCTTCGCTGCCCCAAACCCCCCTAAAAAACAGTTTAAATACAATTACAATACACACAGCACTGCAAAACGTCAGAGCAACTTAAATGTGTAGAAATGTGGCTAAACCTGGGAATATAATGGCATCATGATCTTTGACGCTGAGCTTGGACAAGTCCTGAATGTTTCCACGGGCTAGTCTAGCGCTCTCCACCAACACGTTCCTGGTCTCCTGTGATGGTTCTCCTTTTAGATGATTCACAACATGCATCTGATCAATGTTGGGAGCAAACATGTTAACCTGCAGAGAGTAACAACATTTAAGATAACAAATGAAAAATGATGAATAAAATTGGCCAAATAGTAATTTCATTTTTGGCTTAAATGTTTGAATGTTTGAATAATAATAATAATAATAATAATAATAATAATAATAATAATAATAATAACAAAATAGAAATCTTACTTTTACTAAGTTAGTAAACCTTCTATAATTTGCCTTCTGTACCATGAAAATAAGAAGAGAGCAATAACTACTAGTAACATGCATAGTAAATAATGTAATAGTCAGAGGTGGGTTCTTTTAGTATATTTTAGTATAAATTGTGCTTGTAGGAGTAGTTTTACTGCATTAATATGTCTCGAACTTCAGTAAGAGTAGGCCTACATTTAGTCACCTCTCTATGTTAATAATGTTGTCAAAAAGTGAGAAGATTTGGGATTAAATTATTGCCTATTTCCCGCCTCTGGTAATAGTATAACAGCTGCAATTATATAGCTCAACACTTTGGATGAGCCAGTTCTACCAATCTACAAAGAGGCTTTTATCTGCAAGTTCACACAACTGACCTTTCCTAATTGACGCACTCAATATAATAATAATAATGTATGTCAGACTTACACTTGCGCCTCCTCTACTCAGGTGCACCAAAACAGCTGAGGCTTCGTGTATTTCACTGCCATCATAAACCCCGCAGCCCGCCAACACCACGGCCACGCGTTTAGCCATTTCTGTAGAATAACTAGTTTTAATGGTCCGAATAGTCCTGAATGTCAGCAAGTTGCGACCACAGTGCTGCAGCAGACCGAGCATGGCGGTCAGCGGAGAGAGCCGTGTTATGCCAAGAATTGTCCCCCTGCCAAGGTAGCCCCTTTTGGATTTTAAACACGTTTGACACGTAACGTTGTCAAGCTAATGGCAACCAGAGATTACAACATGCCTCAGAAAAGGCATTGATTTATCCCAGTCTATCGTGGGAAACGTATTTTATAATAATATTTGTATAATTTGCACAATAAGGACCATTTCTGGAAGGGGGGCATTTTGTGACATAACAACAACTTTTCTTCTGCTTTTTCCGATTATAGACATTGACCGTAAGCGCCACCTCGTGCATAGATATGACTACTGCCTCTGCGTTCACGTGACCACAAGGAAGTCTGAAGCGATGACACAGTCGTCCGAGCGTCTACTTTTTCAGCAATATCCCAAACTCCTACAATGACTCACTTCTTGGTTTTGTATCTTAACTTGCTTTTATGTTTTATTTTATGTGCATCATTCAGAAATAATCACCAGTGGCGTCAGAAGTGGCCTATTCCCTACAAGTAAGTGCTACAGAAACATACAAATAAAGTTTACAAAAATATTTTTAGATGAAGTTTGTATTTACCTGCCAATGATGTCATTTGTACTGAAGGGAAGAAATATAATAACATAACATAATCGATTAATCCAAGAATGACGCATTCTCGAGGGAGAGGCATTCACGTGACAGTAAACAGTATCTTTGCATTCAAGTCAAGTCAGTCAAAGAAGCAAAAGAATGCGTACATGCATTTGTATATGACATCTAATTAGTCTATTCTTTGACTATATATTTGACTGTACTAGTCACACAAAGTGAAAGACTTTAGGTGAAATTTCAGAATGTGATATGCTGTATTTTCCACAAATTTCACCCAAAAGTCAAATATTCCTAACCTTTGTGACCAGTGAATCACGGAAATGTAATTTAATTTTCAAAACAGGTTCCAAAAAAGCTAACTTTGTTTTCCCTTTGACAGCCTTGTCTTCACAGCATTTACATGTGTTTAACTGAATGCTCTTCTCTGATATCCCCTTCAGGAGGTTTGATTACAGACCTACAGCCGACTCCTACTGCCAGGCCCTGTACCCCTTCTGTCCAACAGGAGACTCGGACGGGCGCATACCCTACATGAGAGAAAGTGATGTGGTTTCAGTTTATCGGCTACAGACTCCTGTTTGGGAGTTCAAGTATGGGGACCTGCTTGGAAAAATGGTAGGTTCAAGTTCACTGAAAATATCCCAGCCATATTCTGAAGTTTATTTTTCACTTGCCATTATTATGTGACATCATATGGCAAACTATCAGCTTTGTTATTATCCAGTCTTCCAAATATTAGAATTCTGTGATACAAAGAAGGGGGGGGAGTCATGACCCCTCTGTCCACCCTGGAGATTAGGCCTCTGATCACATCAATGCACATGTATGTAAATCATACTAAAAATGACTCGATGTATGCTGTCCATTGTTTCTTCTCAGCATATTATGCATGATGCCATTGGGTTCCGTAGCTCTGAGACCGGCACCAACTACACCATGGAGTGGTATGAGCTTTTTCAGCTGGGCAACTGCACCTTTCCTCACCTTAGATCAAAGATAAATGCCCCATTTTGGTGCAACCAGGGAGCTGCCTGCTTCTTTGAAGGCATAGATGACTTGCACTGGTCACAAAATGGCACTTTAGAGAAAATAGGTGAAATTACAGGTAAGATGTGAACGTATTGCCAACGATAGAGTATAAATGCTTTCTTTATTATTCTTTATCACTAACAGTATCAAACTGTCCACAGGTAACCAGTTCAACGACATGGCCCAGTGGGTTCAGGACGATAACCGGACTGGTATATACTATGAGACGTGGACAGTGCGCTCTGATCCAGGCTCTAATGCCACAGTGTGGTTTGAATCGTACGACTGCTCCCAGTTTGTTCACCGCACATACAGGAAACTGGCTGAACTGGGAGCTAAACTGTCCAGTCGAACACAAACCAACTACACCAAGATCTACTTGTACAGTGGAGAGCCCACTTACCTTGGAAATGACAGCAATATCTTTGGTCAGCCTGCCTTAAAGAATCTGGCCATGGACATCAGGAAATTTTACCACACGTTCAGGCCTCACCAGTCATTTGTTGACATTGTTGTGAGTTTATTGGAGGCCTATGAAAAAGTGGTGTTGGACAAAAGTTTTTATCTTTACTACAACTTTGAATACTGGCATCTACCCATGAAGTATCCATATATACAGATTACATATGAGAAAGTACCATTACCATGAAATGTTTTATACACATTCACACCTCAGCTAACAGATCTACTCTTTATTTTTTTTATAGGGAACCTATGCAACTTCTCACTGGTTCAGTCACATTTGTCCTTCAGAGCGCCCCCTACAGTTCCAGAGACTAGCACTGTCCACAGAAAAGAATATAGATATGACGATCATAAAGCCACTGTTCAACCACAAAAACACCAGGTCTGCATCAGTTTGGCATATTTTTATTTCTTGGAGCTCTCACCAAGAGCCTGTTTAAAAGCACTGTGACTTGACCCGAGATGTCCAGGGACATTCATCCGCCCCGCAATAACTCATTTAGCATCACTGCCTGAAGTTGCATAGTTCCCCTTTAAACCAGGCTATTTTGAAATATGAACTTTATTTGTCCTTTCCAGCACATTAAAATAAATTCAGTGAAAAATGAACTCTCTGTACAAAAAGGTAATGCACTTATTGAATAACAGACACAATGTGTACATTCACAACTTTATTACCAGTACAAGATCACATATTTGTCATACAGAAGTGAAACTAAAAAACACCAGTTTATTCAAAGTTCTTCATGTAAATGAGCTGAAATGACATTAGCGTTCCCTCTTTACATGCAAGAGTTTGAATTCATCTGAATTTATACAGCTTTTGCAGTTCAAATTAAACCTTGAAAAATCACAACTAAAGCAGAAACTTAACAGTTATGGCAACTGGTAAATGCACTGCACAGAATCAGAATATGACATGTTGCTCCATCACAGGTATCTGTCAACACAAAAAACGAAATGATTCTTCATCACTGAAAAGCCACTGTCTAGTTGTGTCTGCTGTAATGGATTTATAGAGGAATCATCTCTCTCTTCTACATGTACAGAAAATGTATACCATCTGTTAAACCATTTAGGCTTAACCTCAACACGAAACCTCAAAATGCAATTCAAGTGTGTGTTTTATAGAAGCCACACACTAGATCCACTTGTAGTGGTAATTGTTATGTATTCAAATTGTTAAAACCACAATTCAAAGAGGTGGAGAAGCCCTCCAGGGTTAGAGAATGTATAGCATTGTAAACCAAAAGAAATGAATGATGTTAAAAAGTTGTATCTTTAAATAAAGTATGCTGCTGATCTCTATACAATATGAAAAATCTAAAGGACAACTCGCACTCGTTCAGAAAAGACACGAGCCATTGGTTAAAGGAACTTCAAACCCTGACAGAGGGTGATATAAGGGAATAAGTACATTTTATCTCCACTTCCTTCTTATAGGAAAACTGTGTTTCACTCGTCTGACTTGCCCAATCTCCATCAACAGAAGTGAGTTGGTTTAGAGCAGTGACCAAAGCTATTGAAACAGTGTTGGTAATGAATACTGCGTTCACTCCAAGGTTTTCCTCACCATGTGATGACACAACAGAGACCAGATGGAGGTGATGAGGAGGGCAGATATTCATGATAAATTAAGATTTAGAGTTTGAACAAATAGCAGAAGATACTAATGAAACCTCTATAGTTAATACTGCACAGACACATACATCTGGGAGAACAAGGAACTGCAATCCCAGCATGCATTGTAAGCTTCAGTTACTAATAATGTAAAAGAATGCACATCAATCTGACCACAATAACTATCTTCTATTTCAGACCTTCCTGCTCACTAATATATATATACAGACAATTCCTCCATAAGCACTGCTCAGTATACTCTCCTCAGCTGAGGAATCAGAACAGGTTAAACATTTTTTGAAAAAATAAAATCTGGGTGCTTCCAATATTGTATAAGCATGAGGACCTGCACACATGTTCTTTTAGATTTTTAAGGTGCTTCTAAATTATGTTACTGTACATGTGCCATCTTTAACTTAAGGGACCGTGTTTCCAATTTGTGAGAGAACATGATCTGCATAACTCTGAGAAATACATCAGTTCAGATACATTTATTTACACCTGAATGTAAGCCATGTTAAATTATTTTTAGAAACCACTCTTCATGCCTGCGTTTAATAATAATAATAAATTGGATTTATAATCAAGCTTTTCAAGTCCATTATTATTCACTCCAGTCACACCTGATGTTGGTAAGCAACCTGTGTAGCTACAGCTGCCCTGGGGCACACTGACAGAAGTGTGGCTAGCCAGTTGGCGCCTACGGCCCCTCCAACCACCACCAATCACACAACCACATTCATTCATTGGCAATGTGGGTTAAGTGTCTTGCCCAGGGACACGACGACAGCACGTGCTCGGACGGGGACTCGAATCGCCGACCCTCTGGTTGCAGGGCGAGCACCCCATAATGTTTCTATTGAGCATGAGTAAAAATCAGGAGATGCAATTAACACTAGTTTACAATAAATGAGGTCTAGGATGCAACCACTCATCTGTAAATTAACAAGAAACTAACCTGATGCTATGCCTTCTGATAGATATTTTGCACAAAAAAATTTAGTTACAAATAAACTGTAGAATTAGGCAAAGTCGTGGACCATCAAATAGTTTGATTGAACTATGAAAGCACTCCCATGCACACATATGTACACATATGCACACATATGCATACTCCCACATAAATCATCCAGATGCACACATGCACACACATGTACACAAATGCACACACATGCACACACGCGTACACATATGCACACATATGTACACATATGCACACATATGCATACTCCCACATAAATCATCCAGATGATATAATCAGGCTGTAATGTTCATACACTATAAAAACATAGCTTTAAATCATAAGTCTTCATGTGCACTGCCTGTATGCTGAAGTGAAAATACAAGCCATTTCAGGATTAGATGAAGCACAATTCCAATTTATTGCAAATAGATTGTTTGCATGTCAAGCAGCAGTCGGGTGCCACATCATATTTCCTCCCCTTCACTCCACAGAGCGCGCAGATAGGTTCCATGGTAGCACCAAACATTTATACTGTTGAGAGTTTAATGCAAACATGGAGGCTGCTCTCAACAGTGAACGTGACACACTGAGCAGTGTGTCCCTGGCGTTTTACTTCACCAGGTCGGCATCATGTCTGGAAACCAGACTCGACCTAAGTGCTTGGAAACCTCCCAATGAATCTCATCCAAGGAGTATTTGTGATCTGGAATCAGCACCTCCTCCATGATGGACAGCTGGGATAAGCGCCGGCCGCACATCTTTACAAACTCCACAAACGCACTGCAGGAGACCTCACACTCACCCAGGCCAATGGCTGACAGCTGGGTGCAGCGCTTGGCAATGCGGATGAGCTCCTCATCCAGGGGACGCAGACCATTCGCACAAACTACCAACTCCACGAGACGAGGGCAGTGGAGCCCCACACGGCCCAGAACCTCCTTGCTAACAGAGCGGCCAAAATACAGATGTGTGACTGGGACTTCCTCATTAAAGAAGGGGCCAAATTCATCTTCATAGAGAAAGAAATACATGACCAGATTAAATTTGGGCGAGTGTCGCACCATAGCATCCCAGCTACTCTTCTTGATAGTGTGGAAGAGCTGTCCAGGGTTTTCACTCACGACATCGATGCGCAGATGTTCCAGATGAACATGCTTTTCAGACGACAAAGCTAACAGCAGCTCGTCACTCAAGAGATGGTAGTTTAGAGCCAGCTCTCTTAAGCCATGACACTGGTCTGCTACGCACAGGATCCCTGCAAATATACACAAAGATACTCTTTTATACATGTGCATACAATAGACTATTATATTTTTTGGCCGCTTATAGTAAATATACAAAAATATTGTACCTGCTGGGGAGACATGAGGACAGCTGCTCATTTTTAGCAGTTTCAGAGTATCACTGTTATTTGCCACCAGCACTTTTAGAGACGGGTCATCCACAGGTGTGTCATCAATCTTGAGTGAAGATAACGATTTGGAGTTTACAAACACCACAGTCAGAGCTGAGATGAAGTGAGACTGAAACAAAGGTTAAATGGGTTTAATGGTTGAAATGATCAGTTGTGTTTAATATTTACTGTTTAGGCGGATACAACGTGTATCCACATGTCATATACATCAGGTAGTTTTACCTTTGGGACCTCCATAAAACTGGGTCTAGCAGTAGAGATGAGCCCCAGTGTCTTTAATGAGCAGTTCACTAACTGTGAAAGGATGTCACATGCTGCCTCTGCTGACTCTGTACTGCTGTCCACCTACAGAGGGTAAACATCGACTGTAAATACCGTTCATGTTTTTGAGAAAATGCATGAGACAATTATTCTCACCTTAAAGCTGACATATTGCAAATGATTGGAGTGCCTTTTTATGATCTGCTTGATGAGGTCTGGATGTGTGGCCTTTAGATATGAGCTGGCAGGTTGGTTGAGCTCAAACTCAAAACACCTCCAGAGCTCAGGCATGTGGAAGGCCTGGTTCCACCCGCGGCACACCTGAGAGGCATAAGCCCGGTCCAGCAGAGGCAGGTACTGAAAGATGTGGAGCAGGAGCTCCTGAGGCAGCCGCGCCCAGTGTGAGTCTGCAGCATCACTGACCACTTCAGTGTCCAGCGCCTCACTGTCCTGCGTCCGGAACTTTTTACATGCTTCAGGTGGGTTTAGACTAGAGGAACCATTACTCTCCTCCTCACCTGCTTTTATCCGTTTCATTCTGGGGGGAAACAGTTTAGCGTGATGAGTATATTTAGAAACATACAAGTATTGCATTATTATAATTACGCCCCCGGAAAAATGCATAATGTAGACATTGCCAAAGTTTAGTTAAAAATGCTAACTGCTAGCTCTCCGAAAACGAGAACCCATTCCACGAGCTAGTATAGCTACAAGTGTGTTTCTTGTATAACAATGAGCTAACACTAACACTAAATGTAAATGTTGACATACATTTGCCCATCGGTCAAACCACATAAACACAACTCAAAGCCACACTGGACACCCATCCTACCTTGATGTTTACACTCAGCTAGCTCAGTAGCTGTTAGCATGGAAATCTGACAAATAGCTTGACACTTCAGCCCGGGCCTGCACTGGAAAAACTCATGAGTATAAACCCAATAACGCACATCGGGGCACAAAACCAGCGCTTTTTGACGACTGTGAGAAACGAGAGATGTTTCTAGTAAAGAATGGGTCGGAGTCCGCTTGGTTGACCTAAATCCTTCGCGGGAGTTGCGCCCCCAACCGAAATGGCGAAGCAAATGTTGTTGTGAGAGCGCGTTGCATTATGGGAAATACAAAGTGAAATGGCTGTATGTAAAGCATGTCGTTTATAAGCAGAGGCCCTATGATTAAATAGATCAACAGTTGGACTTTATACGATGATATGTGCAGTGTAAATGGACCTTAAAGAAAATAACATGTAGCACTTTTGTCTTAGATTAACTTTGAATTGATAGATTATATGAGGGATGGAGGAGGCAACGCCATAGATTTAGATTTTATGAATGGGATGTTGAATTCTGTAAAAAAAAAAAAATCGATTAGACCTAAATTATATTTTGTCTTATATCAATAATTTAGTGTTTAAGGAACTAGGTGGACTTGATTTCCTTTTGAGATAAAAAAAAACTAATAAAAAAAATCCCAATAATTTAGGTGAATACAATGATACAATGTTTTTGCCATATAAATCTGACACGGTACTGCTGCTTGGTACTTTTATTAATGAAAGGTTATTTTATTAGCTAAATATTATATACAAAAATGTTGATTTTCCAAATCCATCCCAAATTTCATTCATTGGAGGAATGAGTTCAAACTTTGTTGAAGTTTAAGAGTGCCTTTAAATTGACTAAAATATTTTTAACATTTCCCTGTATTCATGTAACATATGCCCCTTTGTGTGATCTTTTTGTTTGTGTGTTCTTTACTATTTGTCAATTTGCACATACAGTAATACTGTATACTGTATATACAGTACCTAATTTGTTTGTAAGTGGTTTGCATCAATATTAAAAATGGGAAAAAAATAAACTGAATTGATCAAATGTATGAAAATGTGACACTTAATGATTTTGTTGCCTTTGCCATTAGTTACACACTTGTATTTTGCATGAGACCTATTGCAAATTAATAAAATATATTCGAAACACGTCAACAATATTTAAGGGCATCTTTACACATTTATAAATCATGTTTCTAAAATGTATTGCATATTGAAATGTATAATAATAATAATAATAATAATACATGGTTCATTCCATAAATAATATTTTAAAGGGAATGTCAGTGCTCATTTAAGAAAGACTACAAAATCTTGCGAAACAGAGAACCTGGTTTATTACCATTCAACTCCATCCACCACAGATTACAGAGCAGATTCACGTATTAAGCATTTTTATTTAACAGCAGCTCTTATTTTCTACACTCTGTTTCTTAGACCCCAACCCCCCCTGCCTCCTACTAGGAAAAATGATCATGGGTGCACAATATATTTGGTGTGAAGACGGGCCCTTTCACTTCATTCAACTGTATTCAGTCTCCTCCTGAGCGTTTTGTATTTCTGATTATTTTGTTACTTTTGACTTTTCTTTTACCAACTCAATTTACATCCATCATCATTCACTGCCATCTACATCTCATGGACAATGGAAGAGATCTGACATTTAGGAGATACTGTCTACTGTATAAAAATGTACAGTGGCTTTATCAACATACATTCCATAGGTTAAACAGCTGCAGAATAGGAGGCACACCCAGTATTGCACTTCAATAAAAGTTCTGGCTCAAAACATAACCCAGAATATCAAACAAAACTGAAGTGAAGAGTAGCAACTTTGTAATACAGCTATTTTGAATAATATCATTATATACAAGATTCGATTAATCATACACTATTTTCCTCCCAAACATAACATTTTAACAGTCTTTTTCACCAACTATTTTTTTAACTGTTAACCCATGATGCACTTGACAGCGGAGAATACTGTACAAGATTACGAAAAGTTTACATATAACAATATTTTAAATTATAGGAAGCTGGAAATGCGGCCTGTTCCTTTTTTAATCCCACACTGATTTAAAGATGCCTTAGATAAATCTATTTTATATTCATTGTTAAATGTTACACTTCAGTGATCAGGAGGTGTGCAACATCTAAAGAAGCCGAGGGGATACAACGGCCGCATGCAAACACGTCACAAGGTATTTTCTTTTTTCCTTTTTTGAACGTATTGTTCTGATTTCAAAGTAGCCACCGCTCATATGGCAGAGCATGGTTACTGATGTTGAAAGCAGACCTGAAGACTCTTGGCCTAGCACAGAGACCTGGTCCAGTGCCTGGGAACTTGACGACGCCAAAGCCAGACATCACGGCTGAGCTTCAGCAGCAGCCAGAAATCACAGTAGACAAACTGCTTTTAGGACAGTTCAACTTTTTAAAAGGTGTGAGCATTTCTACACACGCCACAGCCCAACGCAAACTCCTCCCCCGTTGGCGGGTGTACTACATGCAAGGGGCACTCTGCACCCTCGAGCTGCTTGCCTTTGGGCCCTATGACAAAAGACAAAGTACCATTAAGCACACTTTAACTGATCACATATTAGTGAGTAGAGCAGTTAAGCACCTGCTGGACAATGAGGCAGTTCCTCCTTGGGGATGCTGGTCATCCTCTGGAAGTCATCGTGGCAGGCATTGCAGAAGTGTGTGGTGCCAAAGCAAAAGAAAACTGCCACCGAGCAGCAGTACCGGCATTTGTATTCGAGGAAGTCTGTGCCATGCTTGGAGCACATCTAGCAAAAGTACACATAAAATTTAACAGAATTTATTATATATGTTGGCCCAAGTGTTACATGGACCCTTTTGTGTAAAACACCCACCTGAGCCCTGGATACATCCGAACAGGCTCCACAGATGAGCTCACTGGGGTCGTAGTCATCCCCCTGTCCTGCTTCAGCATCACAGCGCGCCTCTCCTCCAAAATAGGCCTGGTAAAATCATCAGTTGATGAAATGATCAGTTCTCATATTTGATAAAATACTATTCAATGTTGGTTAAAAAAAATGAACACTAGATAACCTTCTTGCATTTGTAGCAGACATAGTACGCATATCTGTTCATAGCAAACCCTGCTGGGTCGTTGTGGAAGCGTGCTCCAGGAGTAGTTATTGCCTCACTCTTGTGTAGACCCTCATATTCTAGCCTCATCAAAGCCTTCCTTCTTACATCCTCGTAAAGTTCTTTAATAGGATCCAGCAGGTCCTTCAGCACATGGTGGTTGATTTTGTTCTAGAGACACAACCAGACAACCACAGAGTTAGTTGATCTAAATGTTTTGCAATAATCCCCAATGAAGACAATGAAAACAACAAAAGCAACTAGAAAATAAATAGAACTTTCTATGGGTCAGGAAAACAATGACAAAACAGTGACTTCTCTTTCTTTGTTTCTATTAATTACTTCAATTCAATGAGAAGTTAAAACCATAGAAACAACGCTAATAGACTAATAAAACATTTTAATCGGGCAGAAAAACATTATAGAGCCCTAGCACATTGTCTCAAAAATGTCATACACCAGCACTATATTGGTTTGTTTACATAAGAGCACTTTCTGTGATGTATTGACATGCTTCTGGGCTAGATGGCATTCTTTGAAAAAAATCCTGTATCCAGTCGGTGATCCAAATCACTCCTAAAATCTAATAAATTGTTTCTTTGTGTCACTCCCTGAAAAATGTCACGGACAAACGCTACCGAAACAATTACCTCCTTGGCGAAAAACCCAATAAACATACGCATTTGCAAAAGTACAAACAGATTTACCTTGCAAATAGGACACAACATAAAACCAAAGGTAATACGGGGCCCAAGCCAGCGATTTTCCAGAACACGGCGGGTACACTGAAGGTGGAATACATGTGTGCAGTCAAGCTGGGAACAGAAGAACATCAAACATGAACAACAATGTATGATTGCTAGAATGTTGATTTTTGAGATTACCTGTATAGCTGGGGCAGCGGAGAGAGCTTCAGTAAAGCAGATCATACACATGTCATCAGCATCTTGTTTCAGGCAGCCAGTGTTTTTGTCACAACCGTGCAGACATGGCAGGCATGAGTTTTCATTCTTCACCCCACCACAAGGGTGCCCACAAGAATGTGTCTTACTGCATGCAAGTTTAGCATACTCCTATGAAAGACGCACAGAGAAAATGTGGGTTAAGAACACCAGCAATCTAAACTTCAGGAAGTCCTTGGGAATAGAAAGTACCTGGCAGTCTGGGTCTGAACAAACACTTCCCACGGCAGAGAGCTCAGTCCCATTTCTGGTGCCACAAAAACGGCAAGCGTCAGAGCTGCTGGACGCTGGTTTACCTACAAATAAAAAACTTTACTGGTCACGGAGGAAACTAGAGCTTATCCCAATCACCAGTTAATCACACTTGAAAAACGTCTGAAGGTTTAAATATAAGTTACCCGTGTGCTCTCTGAACTCCACCATGGCTTTCATAGTCTTTGAGTCTGCCAAAGCCATAAGCCAGAAAAGTTTGGTCCTGCCACAACCTTCATGAAGATCCACCTTTATGGCCTCCTCTTCCTCTTTGAATACCTAAACCACAAATGTAAATGTACAAATATATTTTTTACTGAAACACCTAAAACAGTAGACTAGTAGAAAACAAAGTATGCCCACTGACCTGTCTTTGGTGGGACCGTGTGCGTCGATGCAAGTGGAGGAATCGGTCACAGTCAGTACAGAGGTTGCCACACATGTTGCACAGGATGATAGCTGCTGTCTCTCCATCATCATGGTTATCACACATGGGCTGTAAAGCACAAAATATACATAAATATAAGTAAGTTTAAATATTGATTTATTTTCATTAGCGTTTCTACAGATATTACCATCTGTTTTTGCTGTCCATCTTTGCCCATCCAGCGGCCAGATGACAGGCGGTCTACATGATCCTGGTCCAGTACACAAAGTGAAGCTAATGCTAACCAAAGCTGTGGAGAATAAAATAAAAAAAGATATAGGTATATATATATTGTATTGTCTTCTGAATAAAACTGAAATTGCTCATACCCTTGTTGTGGCGATACATCTTACAGGAGACCGATGCTCCTCCTCCATTTTGGTCAGAGCAATGATAGTCTCAGCAATCGCATTTTTGGTGACTCTTGACCAACCATCGGAAAGATGACCCTTTAAAAAAAAAAAAATTTAGAACAGGATTTCTCACCAAAAATAATAAAATACAAAATAAGCAGCTTTCCAAAAACAAAACAGCAGAGTAAACTAAAGGCCACAGTAAAACAGAAAACTTACAGCTGCCATGTCTTTAATCAGCTTTATGATGATCTCAGCGATCTGCGGAGGAGTGGAGCCTTTCATCCACCAGTGGCTCTCACCTCTGCGGATGTAGCTAGAATGACAGGAAAAAGAATACAGTTTAAAATAATGGTATTTTGCTACAAAAGGAAAGTCAGCATTTTATTAGCCAATTAAAATGTGTGCCCACACACCTAGAGTTGAAGATCAAGGGCAGGGTAACAGTTGTTACCCCTTTGCCCACAGCCATGCCAGCCGTGCCAGAAATGGTGGTGCCTTTGGCTTTCAGCTGCACAGTAAGGGCTTTTGCAATGCAGCCCAGAAACATGTCAAGGATGCCTAGTTTGTTCCAGTCACCCTTCTCAGTGGAGTGGATAATGTCACTGATATCAGCTGGAGGCAGAGCCTTTACACCGATAATGCTGGCAAGTCGTACGGGTGTCACCTCTGGAAGGACTCGTCTGAGCAATGATGTCACCTAAGATAAGATTATGTTTTATATAGTAGCGTATAAATCATAAGGATGAAGCGCCATTAGAAATACTAAATAAATCTTATTTGTATTGCCCACCTGTCTTTGTACTCGTGGAGAAGCAGTATGAAGTAGTGAAAACAGATCTTGCATTAGTGTTAGCTGTTGTGCTAGGTACTGGCGGCCAACATTGGAGCCGCTGAGAGCCAACACCATGGACAGCAGCTCAAAGCAGTAAGCATCAGAAGAGGCGTCATCATCGCTCGGCTGAGAGTTTGCATTCTCTTTGCTGGAAATTGCATGCTCCCACTCCTCCCTGACTCGTGTGGCCTCCATACGAATAGCTTGGACAATGTGTGCACACACCTATTAGATGGATAGATAGATATACCAGTTAGTTTATGTTAAGTTTTTAAGAAACATGTCTGTAGAAATCTTCATAATTTACTTGTTTCTGTAGATTAGTAAGCTTGCTCCTGCTGAAAATGATGCCAACCATGTGCTCCTTAAGATCAGCATCAGATGGTACCTGTTCAAAAAAGCAACACAAAGTTTTAATACTAACTCTATTTGTTATTTTTCTAAATATGTATAAACAACAATCCCAAAAAGACCTTGTCTTCTCCCTCTGGAGACGATAGCAAGTTTTTCTCTTCTTGCTCTGGGGTAGGTTCAGCATCACCAGAAATGAGTTTTCCAAAGACCTAAATACACATAATGATTGTGTCTAGATCCACTAAAGTATCATTTGATATGACAATATTATAACTTAATTTATGAGTTCACTTTTTGTTAAAAGTTGTAGATACCTGTGATGTGATGAGACGAAACACTCGGAGAGTCTCAGCCTCACAGTTCTTCTGTTGGGCCATACTGGCTGAAACTTGACCTGGGATCTTGATGCTCTCGCCCTCTTTCCATCCAAGGACCTTCACCTGACGAACCCTGAGGGTGTTTTCTGGGCCTTTAAGTTCCACTTTTATCACATGATGATCCCCACCAGGAAGCTCACTAGTCACCCAGCCCATGTGTCGAGAATCAAGGTCAACCTATGAAAAAATTATATACCAAACTTATTGGCTATATGTAATGTTATATGCAACATGATTTTTTTTTCCGGATCAGTTAACAGTACCTGTTTTATCCTGCAGAGGTCCTCTATTGCTTTTCCACACAGGAATGTTACTGAGGTGACTTTGTTCTGGGAATGAAAAAACAGGTAAAATAGGTAAATTACACTTGGATGTGTAAAATTTGAATGCTTAGATTTTTGTTGCTTTCCTACCCCTATGTCTCTGGAGTTGTCCACATGTACAGACACATTTGAAGCATTTATGCCTTTGACACAGCTTATGGTTATACTTTTGGTTTTGTTTTTGTCCTCATCTCCAGATTCCCAAAAGGTCTCCGTGGAGCCATCAGTGAGACTCCCAATCATAGCAGGTCGACTTGATGTCTTCATGTCCACAACACTTGTCAGGTCCTTTAGACAGGTCACCAGGCATAGATCCTATTTATGTTTTAATGATTAATATTTACATATAGTACGAGCAACATGTAAAACCCAGATAGAGTATTGCAACAACTCACTGTAAAATAAAGCCAAATTTAGACTTACCTGGCTTATTGCCTCATAGCCAGACTGCACACTGATGTTAAAGCTTTCTTCACTGTCCCCATCGTCCGATTTGGACAAAATATTGTTAATGTGATGGAAAACATTGCTTTGGTGAAGGAACTGATGGTCGGACTGCTTGAACTTAAGACTCCAACATCTATGTAAAAAATGAGATGCAAATAATAATAATAATGACAAAGAATTTTTTGGGAAAGTCAATCAGCTAAGAATACAGACCTGAGAGCCATTTGCTGAAGTGAGCTGCCACTGGGAAGGGACATCATGAGGTCAGAGATGGTCTGTAGCAGCCGGTGGAAGGTGTGAGGAAGAGGATGAGCTGCTTCGCCTGCAATGACTATGTCTGACAGAGGATGCTCACAGACACCAAGGTCTCTTTCCTGCTGTGGGGATAAAATACATTTATTTTTGTTTAAACACAAAACACAGAAATGATAATCTTCATCTTTTTTTTAGCCTGAATATTTTTAGCCATTAAGCACCTGTTCCACATTTTCTTTGTTGCCTTTGTTTTCATCATCTTCCTCATCCTCTGGCTCAAAGGGAGAAGGTGTGAGCGATGCAACAAAATGCCACAGGATATCATGCAGGGAGGTGGTCTGAATTACATTGCACAACAACCAGTTGAAAGCCTAGTAGGAAAAAACACAAAAAATTGTGACACAAGTTTTTTGTTTGTTTTTTAAATAAGAAATTACTATATAACAGCTACATAAATAAAATATGAGAAGGAAAGAAGAGAAAGAGTTATTGTAAAATATGAATCATAGTACCTCCATGGCAAAGACTCTGCAGGCAGACTTCCTCAACGCATGCCTCATGGCCACCTCCAGCCCCTCAAGGTCATGGTGCTGAATAACAAAAGCCAGCACAGGCCACTGGAAGTTCCTCTCTCCTTTACTGAGGGAGCCATGAGCAGAAATCAGCCTGGACAGCTCCGGAGAGGGATGTCGCAACAGGGAAGATCCCACCTCTACATCACAGACAATTGAAATTGTTTCAACACTGCTACAAGTCATCCATATTTAGTTTACAAAAGACCAACCTACCTGCATCACCACTGTGAACCCTGCGCCTAGGCACAGCTTTGACCCGGGCTGGTGATGGTGAATGCTGTTTGTCATATTCAGAGGCTACAACTGAATAAGATCTCTGGAAAACTGTGCGCTTAGCTGTGTCACTGTCAGTGATTGGACTGGTCTCAAGACTAAAAAACAAAGGACAGATCAAAGTTTTATTCTGCACTGCAGAAAAAGGGAAAAAAATACTGTTTGGGTGTATTACCTAGGAGGCATTGATTTCATGTTACTCTCTGGTTCCTCAAACACATTCGGGCAAGCATCGGGTGTGACTGAGATGTAAGGGGCAGGGACAGAGGTGGAACGCAAATACCTCATCTCATCTTGGAAAAGGTTATCATCTTGGTAAGCCCCGAAGTTCTCTGTATGTTGCCTGGAACACATGAACATGAATAAAAAAATATTATTTTGAAGAGATATCCTGCTGTATATTTTGCTGGAAATAGACAAGTGTGTTATTGCATATTTGTTGTGACGTTTATTGCATCTGTCCTTAACAAAAGCTATAAAGAAGAAACAATGTTACCTAGCAAGTGTCTGAAGATAGAGACAGCCCATTTTATTTGGCAGTTCATCAGACACACCCTCCTTAAGACTGGGGAGCAGCTGTGAGTGTGGAGGCCGTGGAGGATGATGACAGAGCATGCTGGGCTCTGCAGCACTGCTCAGAGACAACAGGAACAAGGCATTTGCACGAATGACCTGGTGGGCTTCCATAGTGGGCAAGGCCCTTGGGGTTTTCACTTGCAGTGGTTTCTTCCTTGACTGCTTTACCTACAAAACAAACAAATATGTTTTAGTTTAATAGTTTCCAATAATCAGGTTCAAAGTTTTGAGCTCAAGTCATTTTGCATAAATCTACCTTTTCTCTGGCGGCAGTTTGTTTCTCTCTTAAGTATTTTTCCCGACAGCGGTCACAAACCAGGTACCAGGTACTGCCTCCGATTCCTCCATCTCCACAATTTCCAGCCCATCCACCACAGAAGTGGCCGATGCTGTTGTAACCTTGTCCACCTGCATAGCGGCCACAGCCTGTGATACAAATGCAAACATGACATGTTACAAATGAAAAATAAGGTAGTATTGTCATTGAGCCCAGTTCACTATATCCTTACCAGGATGGGCTTGTCTCATATGGTAGGTGACAGGGTAGGGATGTGATTCCCCACACAGCTCACAGATGGTGTCCTTCTCTGGCCCACCCATTGCAAGCTGTGCCATCTCTCCAAACAGATTTCCTCTAGGACGCACCTCAGCCTTATCTCGCTTCTTCTTCTCCTTCTTTGTCTTTTTACTGTCTTTCTCATGTTCCTTCTTTTTAAGAATGGCACTTGAACCTGGGCTTGGGAAAATCATGTTCTGAGTGGCAGCCTTGATTGTAGCCATTGATATATCTTCCCAAAAAGCAACAAGGTGCTGTAGTGTCAAAGGTAAAATGGACTTTGCCCTCATAGAGGTGTGAGATGTCATCTCATAGGAAACCGCATCAGCTTTGCCATCCTCACACTTTTCTGGTAGAGGTGGTTCTTTCAACATTGATAATACCTTATTTTTGTTAATGCTGCCCATTTTGGAAATATCTGGACCATGTGGAGCTATGTTAAACATGTTCAGTGCAGAGGATATCTCCAAAGAGTGTCTATTTTTTAATTTGCTCTCCTTCTCCTCAGCCCCCTGTCCAAGAGAGCTTCGAATAGGAGCATGCTCTTTGGTCAAGTCTGGGTTAAATTTAAGAAACGATGAACAGGCCATGGCATCATGTACAATACCTTCATGCCAAAGGAAAGCTGCAAAGACAGCACGTGCACATTCGGCCACAGAGGGGGACATTGCCTGCTTGGCAGGCTCTGTAAGCCTTGCTGTGCTCTCAGCTTTAAACAAAGGTCCAGATTTGTCCTTCTTAGGCCGCGTGTGCCTGCTGGAGGTTTTGCGACTGACCTTGGGCGATGAGCGGCTTTCCACCTCCTCTTTAACTGGTGCCTTGCCTATGCTGAAGTGTACCTTACATGAGCCGTCCTCTGCATTTTGGGCATCTACATTTTCATCGTTTCCATCTTCATTGGAGAGGAGAGTGCTAGATGTGCACACCTCAACAACTTCACTGTGCAAGTTTTCCTGGGTAACATGAGAAGAAGGAATACAATTCTCTACATTAGTTACAACACCCTTATTTGGATCTTTAGGGGACAGTTTAGGCTTTGGTGAGGTAGACCTGCCCCTAAGAGGCTCTGTGAGGGGAGCCTTTTTCTTTCTGAGAGTATCTGGGTCCAGGGTGTAGGAGTCTGATTTAGATCTTTCTCTGGGAGGGTCCAGGCGGGCTTTGGAAGAAGGGCTGGTTTTAGGCGGGACACTTTTGTCATGGTGCGTGCTGTGCTGGGAGGAGGTGCTGGATGGGCTTGACCTTCCTGAAGAGGATACACTTTTTTGTTTTGGGGATGAGGAGCGAGATCCAGGATTTGGTGATTCTGCTCTGAGGCCGGAGGTGCGTCCATCTGCCTTTAACGCCTGCAGAGTGTTGTGATTGGGAGAGTGAGACCTGCTGTGAGGGTCTGACCTCAGTTTAGCTGTGTCTGATCTTAAAATGAGGGCTTCACTTGCTGAAAGGCCACCTTCCCCAGTCTTCATCCTCCCCTGTTCAGTTGACCGGTTTCCATGTCTCTCCTGTTTTGGTGAGCGATTTTCCAGGCGGTGTTTAGACAATGGGGACATCGGCTTCGCTCCGGACATCACATTCCCACGTTCACCTGAAGATTATTTATTATAAACAGTTACTGAGAGCTCAAATTTTGCTAAGATAAGATCATTTAGCAGAAATAAAATGTTCAACTAAAATCTATAATATAGTGAAATCTATGCAAGTGTGATGCGTTTTGTTTTATTTAACTGCATTCCTGGGATAGATGAGAAAAATGCTGTGGGCTGCAAAAGAGCTGATGAAAGATGAATTCCAGCCCAGTCCTGAAACCTACCAAGCTACTAGTAACATACCATGCAAGATGCCACTTAAATAAAAGGCTTCAATAAAAGACCCCATTTCTATACCCCTTTTTCTTCCCGCCCACCACCTGAGTCTGACTGGGGCTACATCATGTACTAGTTACCCACCCTTTTGCTTTAAAGCGAGAGATGAAAGAGCAGTACCATGCCCAGCCACAGAAACAGAGCTTTTGTGCACACGCTCACGAGAAGCAAGGCTGCGAGATGAACCATCTACAGCGGAAAAAGGGAAGGTGAGCCATGAACAATGCTATGAAATGCAAAAGGCCAACACAGAGAATGAAAAGAGACAAAAACAAGTAAAACAGAAATAGAACAGAAATACAAAAGATAATAGACACAAGACACTTGCCACGGAGTTAAATCATAGCATTAGTTAATACAAGAGAAAGGAGAGAAGTATGCAGCACATAAAAGAAAATAGTTTATGATTTAGTAGAAATTGTTAATTTGAACAAACTATTGTTGAGCGTGTTTTAGTCACAAGGATTGGGTTATGTTACTTGTCCTATGTAGATTAGTAAGATAAATAAATGGTATAATGTTTACTTTTGCAGTAAAATCCTGGGCTGGAAAGGTGATAAAAAGAAAACGTCTAACAGGGTATGTTGGTATTAAGGAGCAATGGGGGTGGCAATGCAAATCAGACACATCTATTTGCAAATTTTGCAAATAGCAAAATTAGCAGATTGAAATTCAAAAATGTCTTGTTTATAAAACAAAAAGAAAAAAAATGGCAAAACAATTTTTGCATCATGTGACAAAAACTTAAGGTGGGATAAAATGAGTTAAGACTGTCCAAGCAGGAACTGTCAAAAGGCACGACAGACTTACTTAGAAGCTGTGGTTGTGGCTGAGACAGTTGGGAGGGGGACTGTCCAAACACAAATGGACTGTGGACAAGGGAGGAAGAGGAGGAGGGAGTTTGGGCAGCTTGTTCAAATATGGAGGAAGAGGAGGGAGCTGCTGGGAGGAAGGGCCCAGACTGAATGGAATTCAGAATGGCACTCAACCGGTCACCTGCAAACAGGAGACAGAGCAACTACAGCATAAACTATGGTCTTTAAAGTCCGGAGGTTTCAGAGGGCAATGAAGGTCATTCATGATAAGGCATTCAGTTTCGTGCACAACTCAAATGATGAGTAAAATGAGACATTTTTGGGCAGAAATTAGTAAAAATAACGAAATGTGAGGAATAAAAGGCTAATATTTTGAAGTGTTCATCATGGTGGACACAGATATTTGTGGCAATGACTCAATTGACTGACTTCAAATGTTTTGCTGCAGTGCTTTAGCACTTTGGGTTTTAGGATCTGTCGTTTTTTTATTTGTGTCAGTCCAGAGGCAGTCTGTTCAATGAATAGTAAAAATGCAACAAAAAACTCATTGTTTGTGTAAAGCTAGTAGGAAACAAGACAAATGACAAAGAAATGTAAAGCATAAGCTGAACTGCAAAATAGTAAAAAGAAAATTGATTTTGAAAACCTATAGCTGATTACATTTGTGAAAAGTGGGATAGTAAAAGATGCAAATAGTGTCAATGTTTTGGCCTCACCTTTGTTGTTAGAGATCCCATAGTCAAAGCCCTGCGCTCCATTTGAAGTTGCAGCTCTGTTAAACGCCTGCACAGAGAAAGGACTGGGTGGTGGAGTCTGTGTCCCATGTTCAAGAAGAGCTTGTTCTGGAACACATCCAATTTGTGTCAAAAGTGTATTCCAATACTGTAGTATACTGGCATTCATAGTCACAGTATGATATAGCTTACCCTCATCGTGTCTAAGGTATTGGTTTTCTCCACGGTCTCGAGCCAGTGACCAGGCTTCTCCTTCATCACTTTCACAGAACTCCACAATGCTGTTTTTATCCAGCTGTACCCACGTCCCCTCTGAGTTGACCACCTAATGCACATACAAAACTTTATCTATTCTCACATGTACTATGACCACAGCAAGTACACACCGAGGCAGGTCTATTCAAGTTTAATCTCTATAAAGAGAAAATATAGCAAAGCCCTTACTATTGGTGATCACTCAAGTCACTCAAGTCACATAAATCACATTACCATAATTTAACAGAAGACATCAGCTGGAAAGACACTTTGAGAAGTCATTGCAAACCGTTTTTGTTAGTTAATATTATTTTTGAAAAAAATAGATAAAATAATTAGTATAAGTAGGTTCCCAGTAAAGTCTCAGAACAGCATGACACACCACAGCAGTCAATGATCAGACCCCAAAGGCTGACTACTCTAAACAAGGCTGCAGAAATTTTAGAAAGTTCACTGTACGCAGACACTATTGTTACAGAAACAATAAAAAAAACATTGAAGGCAATGGCTCCAAGATTTTGTCATCAGATTTCCAGAAGTAGTTTTCAGCAAGCTCAAATGACAACCTAAAACTGCAATGCATTAATAGACAATCTGATATTAGTCATAAAGCCTGCAGCCACAAAAGGGGTTCCCAGCGAGAAAGAAACAGCAAGAAAATAGAAAAAAACCCAACAACCAAAGCACTCAATTTAGTACTATAGGTTTATGGCCAAAAGCAGCTACTGCGCTTTGATTGTGGAGTAACTCAAGCCATGAAAACACAATGCATAATTTGGGGTGAGTGCGTACCTCGCCTATGGCCTTGACCTTGTTGCCAAGTACTAACATTCCAATGGGGATACCCCTAAGGTTTGGGCAGCTTCTGATGTTGTGACCAGAAGGGCCGGTCTTCACTACCTTATATAGCCCTGGACCGCCGCCCTGCCCTGCCCTGCTCTGCACCCGAATGGGGGCTTCGTGGGAAGGGCAGCTGCTCACCTCCTTTACGTTCTCCTCCGACTGGCCCCTGACCTCCTGTAAGAGGTAAGAAAAGAGTCAGATTCAATCAAGAGGCTGAAAATGTGGCCAGTGAAAACTAAATTTAGTCACAATCCTGTCTTGACAAGGATATGATCTTTGCTGAACCATCATCCTCTTTTATGTTTCATTGAACTATACTTTATCATCAACAAGATATCTGTTGTTTTGCAGCAAACAAGAAGACATTGGACACTGATAAAACATATTTATTTTACAACATGCACATGCCAATTATTTACATTTCATGTATGTAGAATGTTTAGTTAAAGACCAATAAATTTCCGTATTATTAGATGAAATTTTACAGATATTTCCTTTTAAAAAAAAGGACACCATGGTGATACACAATGATACAGGACTACACAACCAGCCTATAGACACAAACCTCATGCAACACACCGTCCTCGACCCAGAGACCATGCAACATGAACTAAACCTTACTTGCATTTATACTTTGTATTAGTTTCTTTTTTTACTTTTCACCACTGGATCTTGGAAAGGTACAAAACAGGCAACCATGCAATTGTGGCTCAACCGTGCAATTATTTACTCCATGTAAGGGAACTAAGACTCAATAAGACAATCAAAATAACAAATGCATTTTAAGATAAGTATATGAGGTAGTCAAGCTACTTCTCCCTTAGTTACACAACTCACCTGTGGTGGAAATATAGTTAAGGGTGTCCATGATAAAAAGCCGTTATCCCTGACTCCTTGGCTAGCATTAAAGACATTCTGAGCAACAGATCGTAAGACAGTCAAGAAAGAGTCATTGACCCAAGAGAGAAAAGGAAGATGATGGGGATTCGAGCTCATGTATTTTTTTGGAAGAAAAATATTTTTAACTCAAAACAGTGAAGACGGGTAGGGTAGAGAATGTCTGGTGTCAGGCACCAGTTTGTGAAAGAATACAGTTCAAATGCTGAGCCAACCTGGAGAAAAGGGTCTGACATTCACTCTGAAACTAATCAAATGACAAAAACTTCCAAAAAAATTGCCCACCTGACTAATGTAGAGTGCCATGCTGTTCAGAGACTTTACATGGAAGAAAGACCAAAGCCATCTCAATACAAGGATGAAATAAATAAAAGAAAATGCTCAAGAGGTCTATCTAATCACCAAAATTGCAAAGTGACTGCTTCATGGCAGAAAACCACCTTTATTGTATGACTCCATTATACTACAAGAAGCATTTAATTCAACAAAATACTAGCAAGTAAACATCCCTAAACATATTCTTTATGGTGGTTTTTGTGGCATGGAGCAAAAGTGTCCATGCCGCTCTGAGCAACTGTTTATGGATTGTGAATGAAAAGCAATGTGAAGGAAGACAGTGCAAACCAACACATAACCACCCTTTTGAACTGCATTTATATCAATGCCTCTGTGAACATTTACAAGTCCCAAAACCATTTCATCACTATGGTAAACCTTTCAGACTTAAAACATGCACTGTCTCACTCCGTTTCTGTGCACTGCTGGTTAGTAACATTTCATAGTGTTTTAGATCTTCTCATGCAAGTGAACACCTCACAACAAGTGATATTGATGGTCTTAGATAACCATGCTATGTAGACACTGGGATGTTAGTGTCAAGCACACATTTCAATATAGTAATCTTAAAAAATGCATTTCACTGAGCCTTTCTAGCAAAAAACAGCACAGGAGTTTCTGCCATTGGAAAAGTAAGTCCCATTGCTCAGTGGGCATTTTACTTACGTCAGCGGGGACCAGTAGGTTCCTGCCCAAGTGCTGGTTAAAAGAGAGACACCAGGCTTCAGTGTACCCATTCATGCTGGGAACGTACTTCTTTACAGTTTCATCATTGAGCCTGAGCCACACACCATCGTCATTGTGGATCTATGAGAAAACAAGCAACAGCAGCTATTGCACCCTGTTACTTAAGAGCAGAAGCAATACACGCAACACCTGAGGCCACAGAACATGTCCTGAGTCAAATAAACATGTATAGAGTTAATGGAAAAGCTACTGTCAAATGGTGAAGGATGTGTAAATTCACTACATATTATTTGTTTTATATTAGAATATTGTTGTTTTATTTTCTGCGGCCTCAGAGTGCCTGCAAGCAAGTGAAGCAACACATAAAAAGAATACTTAATAGCTTGGGATAGAACTTGTAATGAAAAGTAATCTAACTTTACACAATAGAAGACATTGTGCTATAATACGCTCTATATGCTACACTTTGTGTGTTCCTGTCTCCAGTCAATTACCTCATCAATGAAAGTGATAGTGCCATTGACATGCACTATGCCTATCTGTTCACTTTGCAGGGAAGGGTGACTACGCACACGCAGACCTGCGCTGTCCTTCGAAACAAATTTGCGGACCTGAGAGAAGCAGAGGGGATATGGAGATTACGAGCAGCTGAGCAAAGTCAAAATAAGAGAAGAAATAAAGGAGAAGACACATGACAAGTTGAAAGTCAGAGCATGCATTCACCCACAAACACATGCAACCTGTTATTAACTGCACAGGGACAGTAAGAGGAGGAGAAACATGTAGCTCTTTATGCCCAAATTAATGATGTGCCATTAGTTAATTTGATTGATGATTGGTGAACAAAAGAGAAGCCCTATAAAATTAATTTGCATTTGCATTTGCTTGTTGCTTGTTTCCCCATTACAAAAATAACCAATTAGAAAGGTTGTTGGTGGTGTTTAACAAAGAGTTGTTGCAATAACCTGTATTTTTAAGACTTGCTCAAATATTTTTCACACATGCTGATTCAAAAGGACTTACTTTGCTTGGCTGAGGTTCAGCTTTTGGTTTCACCATCTGAGTACCAGGAGGTATCATGCCTTTTGGAGGGTCTTTGACCTCCACTTCCAAACCAGCATCTATAGGTCAAAAAGTTTGTACAGATTAAATGTTTTCTTAGCGACATTAAACAACACCATTCTCTGTAAACTACATGACACAACTACATTTGAAAAGATTACCTATTTCAATTCCATCTATGGTGACATGAATTGTATAAAGGCCCACAGCTCCTGGTGTCCAGTTGGCACTATAGGTCCCGTCAGTGTTGGCACGAATCAGCATGTTTTCACTGGGTCTAAGTAAAAACAAATCAATAAGAAGACTGCATTTAACTCTTCTGTTCATTCTTCTGATTCCTTACCTTTTTGGGGTGGGGGAGGCAAAGCGTAGTTCTTCAAAAGAGTAGTTTTCATATGCCTAAAAATAAAACGTATATATATTCATTAATTAAGACATGCAGTCAAAGGAATTGAAAGTATTTTTCATTTTTTGATCTATCCCCCCTTTCCCTATATTTATAATTACTCAGTAGCATTGAGCTAACCTTCATCATGGTTATTGCAATGTATCGAGCCTCTTTTACAATCATTGGCTCATATGTGGCCTCTAACTTCGGTGTAGGTAACCCTCCAAATGTTAGATCAGGGCCAGAAGAAGATGGGGTGGAGCCTCCAGGTAGTTTCTGTAACTTCTTTACATTTTCAGGCTGCATGGACTTCTTCTGAGAGACAGGTACAGCCTTTACCTCCACCTTGAGACAGAAACAGAGACATCAGCTTATGGATTGGCAGCAACTTACTTCTAACATTATAATATATTATATTAGGTTTATAGGGATAATAGTACAAAATAATTAAGGTTACCTTCATGTTGGGAACATGAACCACGTCTCCATACTGATCTTTGGTCTGTACAACAACAGTAGCTGGCCATCCACAGCGAATGTCATCTTTGTTTAGGATCAGAGATGTCTTTTGAGGGTCTGCATAAGAGTCTGGCTGCAGCCACCTAGATTAAGGGACAATACAAAAATGAATGATATCTGGTCTTCCACCTTTGTCAAGACAACTAGATTTGACAATTACTGTGCACTGATTCTTATAATCATACCTAGCTAAGCGCCCTCCACTTGAGTTTGGTACACAGGTTATAAAATCTTCAAGAAAAGAGTGCTCGTTTGTTTGAAGATGGAGAGGCAGATTTCCTTCCAGTGCTTCCAGGATAGTCGGGGAGTGGGACAAGGCTAACCCTTTCCCCAAGATTCCTGAGTGGGTCTTACAGACCTGGTAAATGCACAAGTACAATTAATATGGAAAAATATCAGGGATGAAACAATTACTTGTCATGTATTTATGATTTACCTGGAGAGAGGCTTCCTCAAGTATCTCAAGATCCTCCTCTAATTCATTGCCTGAAATGTAATTTAATATGAAAACAAGGTATGGTACATATGTAAAGAGTGTTCTCTCTTATTGGTTTATCTAATTTTCTTGACCATACCAATAGGAAGGGCCAGGTCTTTCTTCATCAAAGCTGCAGCGCACACACTACCCAGGTAGGCCAACTCTTTCTCCAGTTGGATAATACCCTGAAAACATGTATCATTTTTTAGAAAAAAAAAAATGTCTAAAGAAACAACCAGCAACGTTGAGATGTTTTCATTGTACCTCATCTGGACCAGGATTGAATTCATAACCGACTGCTATGCATTTGAATCCATAGAAGGAAGCCTTTTCATCCTTCACATAATCTGATGCGGTTTCCAAAGAAAAAAGGACTTCGTTTCCTGTAAGTACATAACACCCATTATGCAATTACGGTTGTGCAGTAATACCGAAAATGTATGCATAAGGCTTTTCAAAGGTTTTATTGATTTAAAACGTTCTTACCAGGAAGCACTAGGACCGTCGTGGGCCATCCCGTGGAGCCAGAAAACTTTTTGAGTTCAGTCCATGTATTGATAGTGTCATGAATGAGTGGTTTGCTGCCAAGGCTAGCTAGGTGAAGGACACGGCTGGGGATAAGAAGTCGGAGAACATCCTCTGGCTGCGCTGTGCCACACTGAGGATCAAACTCAACAGTGGTCCACCGTACACAGTCTGGAAATGAAACCTAAAAACAGCAATAATTAATAATTTTTCTTTCAATTTCAACCTTTGTATGATAGTTGGTTAAACAATACTTTACCTTATACTGTGTGACACCAGCTTGCTTATAAGGATGGTCACTTTCAATCACTGCATAATGACTTGAGGTGGTGCAAGCTGAGAGGCCCTGCTCAGGTTGGTTGCCTGTGGTGCTGTCAGTTGATTGGTTGGGATTGAAGGTGGGTGGAGCATATTTTTGGTTAAGAGCAGAAACAGCAGGTAGCAACTCTTGAACAAGCCCAAAGACCTCAACAGCAGCCTGCAGGACCCAAAGTGACAATTCATTAAAAGGCTTAAAATACAGAAAAATAGTTAACTTCAGCTTGTCCCAGTACCTTAGGCACAGATGCAGCAACAGGGCCAATATAGGCCAGGATAAGGGGAAGAAGCATTGAAAACAGGCTGGATGAACTCAACAGTTCTGGAATATCATCAGCTAAAAAAAATTTTAGCAAATTTTGACATTGGCTTACAAATTGTAGTAATATTTTCATAAAGTAGCTGGGGGACACTGACCATCAACAGCAAAAGCTCTGTGAAGAAGGTCTTTTGCAGCTCTCACCACAGCACTGACCACAGAGAGTGCTCTGCTACAGTTTTTATCTTCCTCGTTGGCTTTGCTCAGTAGTTGTGACTGGAGATCTCCATCATACTCACTCCTTTCAGCACAAAGAAAATTCAAACAAGTAAGCACATTGAGAAATCCGTGAGGCAGTGTAAAGCGCAATCTATCATACTAAATGCTATGCTATTTACCTGTAGTACAGGATCTGTGGGATTTGTCCTCTCGTTTGGTTAGTTCCATTGCTGCTCAAACTGCATGTACTAAAGGTGAAGGACACACCATCAGAGCACTGCACTGTGGTCATTCCCCCATCTCCATTAGCTGTACGGCTGCCATAGTTACGCAGTCGAACTGCATATTTCACCCCTTCCTGCCAGACAACACAATCATTAAAAGACTCACCAAAGTCATACATAGCATAAATTTCAAAATTGATCTTACCTTGAGTGGTACAGCCTTGTCCAAGCGTATCTCAGAAATATCACTGGGGGAATCATCTGTGCTGTAGGTGCCCTTCACCAGCTCTAGTGATGTCCACCTGTGAGAATGAGCCGAATCTCCTGGATGTTCTGTCTGTGCCTAAAGGCCATAACATACATTATACAATGGTATACGGTTCAATACAAATAAAACAAATTAATACATTTATAGAAAAAAAATATTATTTCTTACATCATCAGCAAGAACTTCCAGTTCATACTCATGAATGCCCCCTCCTCCATAAACACAAACTCCCACTAAAACAACACCAGGTTTGTCCACTGTCAGACAGATTGCATCTGGAGACCCATTGCCTGTGTTCCAGCTTCGGCCCTGGCTTGTTTTGGTAAAACGGTTTGGAGAGGCTTTGACAGAGTGGAGCGAGTTTAGTCCATCAACCTGATGAGAATAAAAGCAGGAGACAATTGTTGGGTTGCAGGTGATCACAACCTAAATGATCAAAACCTAAATAATGTGTTTTTATGTCTACAATCCAACATATAATGATGAATAAAACAAAATAGTACTAAATGTTTGGTCATTTTTGAAAAGCTGGGCACATCTCTGAATGAGGTAAGAGGAGCTGTCTCCTTGACAACAGACAGAGGTAAAAAAAAAAAGAAAAATGGAGGACATGGACTGCCGCCAAATGATACATAACATGACATAATCTGCCCAACATGAGTCTGCATATAAATTGTAGCATAATTATATAAACATAAAAAACACACATTTGCCCAACCTACTCAGTGGCTCAGCAGACTTTTGTTTGATTTTACTCTGCTTACTGTACACAATTTGAGAGGTGTTTTTTGCATTTACTCTCAAACGTCATAAAATATTAACAAACAAAAAAAGAATAGTGTTTACCTCAGAACCAAGGGCAGAGGCAGTGAGTTCAGAAACAATAGAGGCGAGCAGACCACAGGTGTTGGAGACCAAATGTGGTGAAAAAAGCTCCACCTCTTTCCTCAAACTCTTTCTCACTGGTAACACAACAATCACCAGCATCTTCTCCAGGACCTCTCGGAAACTTGTCATGCCCATTAGGTTCTCCTCAGTCTGAGAACATCCAAGAAAAACAAGAAAACAGTCAACTTTTACAACAATACACAGCCATGTTGGCTGATTTACAATAACTCACATGGCTTAGCTTCTCCATGTGAGCCACCAGTAGAGGAAAACGATGAGCTAGTGCAGAGTCATTCTCTGTGCTAACTTGTTTCACCAAAGAGCGGAGAAGCACTTCACCATCATATGCTATAGGCAGGATGGATGTCAACTTCACAGATGTGTTACAAAGAGCTGACATTACAGCTGCCAGTAAACGACTACTGGATGTGCGAAAGTTTGCCTCAGCAATATCCTGAGAAAAGACATTTTTATAAATGTAAATAATATTATACTGTACATTATTATCATAGAAATTGTAATTTAATAAAATATTACCTGATCTAAACAGTTGAGCAGGTCACAAAGACATGCCCATTGCAGAGCAGGTGTAGGGTAGAAGGAGTGAAAGCAGGCAGTGAATGTGTTGTGGCACTCTTGTAACACTGCTTCCAGCAGAGTAAGAGGCTGAGAGAGATATCCTTGTGGGTCATTGTCCAGCTTAGTAATGCAGTTGTCTATGCCTTCTGACAAGATTTTTTTTAACAGACTGCGTGTCTTTCCCACACACTCTGCCAGTTTGCTTGACTCCTCCACAACAGCTTTTGTGCTGGCTGAAAGCCAAATTACAAAAGGGACAATATTTTAATTAGATTCTAAAAGGGTATCTACTCCATTTTACAAGTTGCCAATTATTTAATGAATTTTAAAATGTGTACAGATTCAAAAATGATTTCTACCTGCAATAGGAAAGATCTCACAGATGTAAACCCTGAGAAGGCGAAGACAACATGTTCCAACAAAGCGCAGTCTCTCCAGATCCAGCAGAGTGGCTGTGTACTGAAAACCCTTAAGGCCCCGCAACTCCTCCACTCCCAGCACCAAGGTGGTCCAGCTCCAGTGAAGGATACTCAACAATGACTCAAAACACTCCTACAGAAAATATTTATTTCTTTATAGCAAACTGAATAGCATTGTAAAATACAAATTAAATCACCAATCACTTACCACAGAGACTGTCCGAGCAAAAGAGCGCTTCAGGATATGAACTGGCTCACTAGTCTGCTGTTTCCCTTTGGATGCATTGCCATCATTTGACGGAAGCCTGAAGTAAATAAATATGTATAGATGATTAGTTGTGACTTAATGATGGTAAGAAAACACTGAACTTAAATTAAAATTAATTCACCTGTAAAGCAGCTGTGGTATTTGGCCTGCATTTACATCTGTGCCATTGTTGGACTTTTTGGAGCTTTTGAACTGAAAAACAACTCTAAAAAGAAAAACAAAACACTATGTCAAGAGAGATCTAATAAACTATTAAGCTATCACACTGCAATCTAAAACATACCCATCATCAGTAGTAATGGTAGCCTGCCCATGAGAACCACAGTCACTGCTGGGCCCAGACACTCTTGCCCATGCCACATACCACCATCCCAGCTGAAGTAGAACTGGTTCATCAAACATCATGGCATATTTTTCCCTAAGAAATAAAACCAATAAGGCGTTGGCTTAGTCTCTTTGTAAATACAGAAATAAAATTGCATTCGCAGACTATGAATATACCTAGCAGCACAGTCATAGGCTAACACATCAGTCTCAGCAAGCAGATCACCGTCTGTCTCATGATCACCTCCATCAGGTCCCAGTTCAAAAAGCTAGATAAAAGGATGGCACAATTATAACATAGAAAAACCACTAAACAAAAATGTAACTCCCAACCATCAAAGATTACAAAACTGATACCTTTATTTTTGCAGTGTATTCTCCTCGCCCACCAAACAAACCCAGTCCACCCAGTAGGATGTCTGCGTCAGCACAAAACCGAATGGCTTCAACAGAATGAGCGGAATAGCCCCAACCACCACCATGACCTAAAAGAACATACACCAATGGTTAGAAATTCACTTTATATTATTCTTCTAATATCAGGACACTGGAGTGTTGCGTTAACTTCATTATTGATACAATACTGTACTAACTCTCAAAGCGGTTCACCACACTGTAGTCTTCTTTGGAGTAGACCTTCATCACAGCCTGGGTCTCTTCCTCTGCACTGGCTATACCCATCTTTAGCTCCTGCATTGCGGCCAGTGTATCCAGACAGCCTATTTAAAAACAGCAAGTACATGAATCTTTCCAATTGAAGAAAAAGCTGAAATAATAAAAAATTGCAATTTCCTACCAAGGATGTGAAGGGCTGCATGAGAGCGAGTGGTTGATGCATGTGGCCCTGAAGGCAATGCAAGCTCTGGGCTGAGAATGCTACAACGAGACTGTAGGTCTGTAGCAGAGGGCATTCTGGCATCAGCTATAACTGCATTGTAACACCACATTTCTCTGGAAGCAGGCAAGAACCTGAAAATAGCCAATGAATAAGCAAAATGGTCTGAACCAAGTCTCCATTAATATACATAACAACAGCTAACAAAAGATACTGACCTCCAAATAACATCATAGACAGGGTCAAGACAAAGGCCAAACCCCTGAAGATCCTCTTGCTCCGAGTCATTGAAGGTACGGCAGCTTCCATCCATTTTGTTGATCAGTAAGCATTTGAATGGAGGAGGCTCTGACACTGAAGAAGGCACAAGGCCAATAATATGTTTGCTGGCAAAGATTTCTGAAGTAGCAAGGACGTGGGAGTTAATAAGAGCCTCGTCAATCCGCAGGAAGGTTTGGTCTCCACTGGCACCAATCCATGTAGCTTTTCGTCCATATTTGGCACCAATATTTGGCATTGGTGATGGCTTTGCGTTCCAGTAGGGCATGTCTAATATGGGGCGTCCCAGTTGCCCTTTCTAAAAAAAAAAGAAAAGACAACGTACATCAGTGCATTCAGAATAAAAGGGCATTCACCAAAGAATAATGTACAATCTTACTGAGAAGCTGCCGAAAGTAAAGACTTGTCCATCCATTAGAAGAACAGCTGTGTGGTTACTGCCTGCTGTCACCTGAACACTGGGACCTGGTAGGGCTTGAACTAGAGTTGGAGAACCCCTAAAGATCATAGATTATTGTTCAGGTGAGTTTGCTTTCTGTAAAGATCTAATGTTTGATTGTATAATAGTTTTATATGTACCGGGAGTTGACATCTCCATGTCCAAGCTGCCCATGCTGACCATAACCAAATGTGTAGACATCCCCATTTACCATGAGAACCACTAGAAAACAACATAATGGATGGCAATTTCAGACTCATTTGTTGTCTACTTTTTATTCTCGTCAGTATAAGCACCTATGAATAACTATATCTTACCCGAGTGATGGAAACCGCAGCTGACCTGAACTGCTCGCAGCTCACAGTCAAACCTCACTGCTCCTGGAGGGTAGGTGGTGATTTTGCTAGCGTCCTTTTCTCCTCGCTCACTGCTACCATCTGTAAGGCAAATACGCACATCAGATTAATTGAGTCAAAGATGAAAAATATTTTTGCCAGTGTTGTCTCTGCAAACCCCTGAAAAAAAGATGGCGTTGTGGCAGGATCGGGGGAGAAAGATAAAAAGAGACAAAAGTGTGAAGGTGAGAATATCTCCAGTAAGAGTTCAAATGTATAGTAATTTCCAAATTTGTACAGATTTCTAGATACTACTGATGCAGATGCTGCCTTAAATGGTTGTTTAGTTTTCTAGTTTTCCATTTGTTTGAGGAAAAAGGTAAAGCTGGTCCTGTATAGAAGGTGATGCTTCAAGAGTTGTCATACGAGTGGCATCAACACGTGTGTTTTTGAAATAGAGATGGTGTAGAAGGTGAAAAAACAATGAAAAAAGGTGGTAAAAAAAATCTAAAACAATAACCCTATATTTGTGCACCAAAAACATTTTTTACTACATTGTAATTACATTTTGCTCATTCTGACATTAAAGTCAGGACATTCAGAAAAACATGTCAAAAACATGTCAAAAACATATATTCAAACTAATCTTTAAATATTTACTGCTAAGGGAGCACTTTTTACCGTCTGAAGTAGTGAAGACCTAGTGAAAGCAGACAAGAATCCTGCCTTTGGATAGTGAGAAAGGAGGTGGACGGGACAGCCAGATTGGGAGATGAGTCAAAGGGGTGTCTCGGCACCCATTGAGTTAGTGAAGACCATAGTACCTTTGTGCTTGTCCCGCTTATGCCTTAGTGCCTGAAGGGGTCTTATTCTGGCTAGGGCCTGCTCACGCTGGTTCATAAAAATGGGGCCAGGAAAAACAAGAGGGCCTGAGGGAGAAAGAAACTTTCACATGCATGCACAATGCCCACAAATGGGAAAGAACACATAATAAAACTAGACCACAACAATACACACACACTGAAAAATTATGAGACACAAGCAAGGGGGAAGTCACCAAGGTACAACACCCAAGCTCACAAAGCAGTAAGGCGTACAGTTAGCTTCACTGTCCAATTCTGCCTGTCTCTTTATATGCAGTGCTAAAGCAACAAAAAACACATTGGCCATTACTGTATGCACTGTGGCTCTCACGCTCATCCATACCTCGACCCTCTTCCAGTCTGTGTCGTCGGTTGATCCTTTGCCGTTTCTCCTCTTGTCGGATTTGAATATGTTCCTCGATGTTGACTCCTGGAGGGGGAGGGACAGGCACAGCTAAAATACAAAAGATACAGGCAGCCCAGACAAGATGCAGACGAGGAGAAATGGGGGAAGACAGAGCAGAGCAAACACACATCAATGAATGATGAAAAGATGCGATGAAAAAGCAATGATTTTGAACAACACACAAATAAAGATAAATAAATGGAGGCAACAGAGCTGTAAACACTGCATTCAAGTGAAAGCAATGGTTTTAACGCAGGCAGCACAAGCATCAGTGACAGCCACATATACTTTTACAGAGCAGTAGGCTCAGATTTTGAGGAATTATGATAAGGACAATGTAGGCTTCGTCGATTTTTTTTATTTTTATACATGCACTATTTCAGTGTGATATTAAAATATGTGATGACAAAGTGGGATAAATACTGAATTATTAAACAAAGTTATTATGATATAGGCCATTACTTGTCATACCTAGCAGAAGGTCCAGTGGAATCATTTCCTTTACAGCATCAAAGATGCCTCTCTGTCTGGCCTCCTGACCATCCAGCTCCCTGGCACAAGCTTTACAGCATCCACACACCGAGCAGCCAGACTCTCCAGATCCACAGCCACAGATCCTGGTGGAGATCAAAATATAAAGTTACAAATTATACAAAATAACAGACGTAAAAAAATGAATGTATTATGACTGTATCACAGATAGGGCCTTCTTACCCTCCTGGTACTCTGTCAGGACGACCACTACTGACACAGCTAGCACCATAGCCAGTGCAGTCGCCACACACTGTGCAGACCATGCACTGATCCAGTTTCCATTTATGCATCCCTGGCTGACACATCATGCTTTTCTCCTCCTTCTCCTCTAGCTCATCCTCCAAGTCTTCATCCATTGCTGTGGCCATGCTCTCTACACCAAATGCTAATACAAAATATCAAAGAGGAAACAAAATTGGCATGCTTAAAATGCTATACAGACCTCTATGAAAATGTATTGGTTCAACAAGGTTTAAGGATTTGCCCACCTTTCCCTGCCTGGCTCATAGCTCCAGTATCTCTGCCACACTGACCCTTGTTATTGACACCAAAAGTCCACACCTCGCCACTCTTTGTCAGGACACACGTATGGGCTTTCCCCATAGCAACCTGAGTTACAAAGTGACCTTTCAGGTCTGTCACCTGACCTGTTATAGGGAAAGACATTAAATATAATATCAGAGATTCTATTATTATACAAGAATAAATAAATAATAAAACAACAGACATATATATAACACATAAGACACATAATAGATCATTTAACAGTCACGTGACTTACATGTGCTGTCACTGTAAATGGCATCTTTTCCAAACATGTAGAGTTCTCCATCCTTTGTAACAATGCTGCTGCTGCCATTGTTGCATGCTGTGTATACGGCTGTCTTTGTTTCTAATTTGATCATCTTCTTAGGTTTGTAGGGCTTAGGCTGTCTGCGACTTTTAGCTGTGAATAGAGCAGCTTGTTAATTTTTGAGTAGTAATGATTTTGTTAAATGTGACAAACAGCTCAGAAGTTATTTTTAGTTTTTCTTACTGGATTCTCCATCTTCTCCTTTACTGGCAGAGCCAGTAAAAAAAACACTTCCGTCTTCAGCCACAAGCAGTGCATGGGAGCCATCATGACCAACTGAAAATTGGACAATCTTGGGAGATTTTGTCACTGGCAGTTCCACCCACTTCCCTGCAGATGGTCCACCTTGTTTGATACCAAGGCTCTGATATTTTCCTGTGTAGTATATCTAAATTAAAAAAGATGAGAGAAATTTTTGAGATTCTGACTTAGACTCAAAACATTACATTTATATGTGAAAGCGCTTAATACTACAACACCATTGACACTGATACCTCATAAAGTAGTACGTAATTAGTGCAAAGTAACCAATGAGTGAACTTTGTGCCAAGATACTATTCATAGTCCTTTGGATAATCTATAGATAATGTTTGCTGTTGCGATAGACTGCTACACAGTGACTTAGTATACTAGAACTTCTCCAGGCTGCTATCTACAAAAGATGCACAGTGCACCACACCTACCTACAGCATGGGACCACACCCTCCATACACCCTAGCCACCTACATAGCTGACATAGTTGTTTTACAAAGTACACCCAAGAAAGAAATGTCCCATTTTTTTTCAACCAAGGAAGCAATGACTAGCCTAATTCGAATACGTTCAGTTTTTAAAGTAATAAAAAAACATATTTTGTTCAACATTGTTGATTGTACAATTTAACTGAACTAATTTTGGATATGGGTTTTAGCAATAGCCACATAAACAGAGAAGGAATTGTCACAATTACCTTTCCAGAGGCAGTTTTCATCAATGCAAACTCTCTGCCTGCTCCAATAAGTGCTGCTTCTTCATCAAACCCAGTGCCTGAAATACAGAAATAACAATGATATATATACCTTCCACAAAAAACATAAAATCATATGGAATCCAAACATTTTCAAAGAGACAGAAAAATAACCCTTTTGCTTACTGATGATGTGTAGGTCCTTCTCAAGGTCAAACAGTGATATCCCACAAGCGTGCAGACATTTTCTTGCAAGTTTCAGCTGCAGTTCCTGCTGCAGAGCTGGGTCTGAGCTCATTGTGTAGATCCGAACCACAAAACCATCCTGTAGAGACCAAGAAGCAAGTCACCAGCCAAAGGTTATTATCAAACAGCAACATATCAGCTGCCTTACATGAAATCTAAAATTGGGATTTATTATACATTGTGTTATTAAATGAGTAAAGTAAAAATTATATACATTTATTTTTTTTAATTCCATAAGAAAATTACATGAAAAGGGCCAGTCTGTTAGTATCAAAGAAATTGATTGACAAAAGAGATTGTAATCATGTTATTTCTGGCCTTGAGTTAAAGCGGTAGCAAGTATTCATGGTATTGCTGCAGGTTAACTACAGAAATGCAAGTGTAGTAACACCACTGAGCTACATGACTGAACAGAATATCTACTGTTGGCATACTGACTACAGCAATGTCAAGAAACAGAACTTACATATTTATTAAAAAAGGGTTTTTTAAACAACTATTTATTTAATGAAAGGAGGCTGGCCCTTGATTTATCAAAACCCTAAAGAGTGCTCAGGCAATAAACCAAGATGCATGAGTTGGCACTTGAATTTCAACCAGTTGATTACATAATAACTACTACCATGATGATTTAAGTGGCATAGTGAATATAATATGGAGGATGGAGCACTTGAAAATCCCCCCTTTTTCATTCACATCACATAGTGCTTATACTGATAGCTTCTTATGAGATTAGACTCTGTAGAATACCCTCATGTGGTGTGTGTGTGTGTCAGTGCTGCAGTGCCATATAAAACATACGTATACACACACACTCTAGGAAAGAGTTCAGCTGATCAGTGTAAATCCTTTAGGGATTGGTAGTGGTTCTACAGGTTTAAGTAACAGATGGTATAAATCAAGTTGAAGTCACTATTAAACAGATCAACAGCCACACTTTCTGTAGTGTAGCCCTATGCTTAGTATTTTTAAAAGTTAAAACATACGTCTTTACAAGCTGCGATTTGATTGATGTATTCTCCATCTGTAAAGATGATGTTCTGTCCATCTGAATGTTGACCTTTAAGAAAAAGACATTTTCCAAGATTTAATATTAAATATTTTATTGTTGGTTTCATTGGGTGAAAAACGCACCTGGCATTGAAACAGTCCCCTCATGCTCCAGTGTCTCCGGGTTGATCTTAAGAGCCGACATGCTATGGTTACTAGTGTCCCGGTACAACAAATACCCCTACAAAGAAAAAGCAGACACAAGTGATGACACTGTATGTTCTCATAAATATTTGATCAGTAAATAAAAGATACACCACCTGAGCAAAGCCCAACCATGATCTTTTCTCCTTTCGATTTCGAATGCGAGAGGTTGAGTTGTATACATGCCCCTACAAGACAGAAGAAATACAGTAAAACTAAGGCATTGGGTTTATGCCTAACATTAAAACCAGAATATGCAAACAGCAGTCTATATGAGTACATTAAGGTTTAGAAGCAAAAGCTAGCACACAATATTTGAGCAATATTTTTTTTTAAAAAGACATACATTTTGTATTTGGTTTTGTAATTGTAATGGTGTGACATAACTTTAAACAGATATCATTTAAACTACAGTGACACATACCCTGACAGTCCCGCTGTAGCCAGAGCCTACTTTGTACAGTCCATCCTTGCAGAGCAAATATAGGAAGGATCCATCAGTCTGCAAAAGACATCGTTCATCTTCATCAATAGAAACCTCTTTCAGGACCCATTTGTTCATCAGGGCTGCACGTTTGATGCCATTACTAAACCAATCCTGAATCTGTATCTTCCCAACCAGGACAGCCTGTACACTTCTCTGTAGTGCATTCAGGATAGTGGGCACCTGGCAAAGCACAACAAGCATGAAATATGTTCAATTACATTTCAATTTATTCACTTAAATTACATAACATGTTAAATGCCATTACAAGACACAAACTACAATTGCATTTTTGTCTTTGAATTTCTTTTAAACTTTCGCTCATGTATAAAGATGATTAAATTAGTAACATATTTGTAAAATAGTACATTTGTATAGCAAATGAATGACAACATTTACAAATACATTTACAGTAGAAGTAGACAATAGTAAACTACCTGTATGGTCTGACAGGCATGGCTTCCATTGTTTGTAAGGATGGCAGAGACAGCCTGGAGGATTTTGCCAGTATCTCCCCAGGATACCACCAAACTGAAGAGGCAGGCACATGAAAGAGCAGTAATAGCCTGACCAGTAGGGTCATTGGGCCCTGTGCTGCGTACAGTGGTCTCAAGCAACAACTGGAATAAAGATTCTAAAAGAAAAAAATGTAAATGTCAGAAATTTGTTTTTAAAAATTCAATGATATTTACATTGAACATAAAATATGGGTGGTTTTAGTTATTTACTCCAAAAGGACTTAAAGCAATGAACTACAGTTATGAAATCATGTTTATGGTCTTACCTAACACATCCGGGGGCTCAGTTTGAAAGCCCTCGGGCTGTTGTCCTTGTAGCATATCCAACAAAGCCTGTAGGCTACGCAGACAGAGTGAAGGGTGAGAGAACCGTGTCTCCTTTATTAGCTCGAACACACCACAGAGGCCGATACCAATGATCTGTAAATAGAGGAAAAGGTACCTTTCTAAATAATATCATAAGGACAACAAGATTGCATGCAAATTGTAAAATATCTTAACCTAATTCCAGTGAGAATAAATCATATCTGTAATCATATTACATTAAAAGTACAGGACCAAAACTGATCTGTTAATTTACTTCTAATATTTTCTATAACAGGTTTGGGTCAAGCCAAATTAATTACAATTTTTATTGCATGGCACTGGCAGTATAGCTAATATGAATTGGCCTTTACAGTAACTTACATGAAGAACGGAGAACCATGTACTTACCTTTGGCAGCTTGAAGGCTGGCTCACGGTACTCCTCTTCCTCTTCACTGTCAGAGTCTCCGCTCTGCACTGAGCTCCTAGAAGCCAGTGCTAGGGAGGCCTCTCTCTGCTGCCAGTCCAGCACACAGTGCCGCACATTGCAGTAGACATTGAATGCAGAAGGGTTGCTGTGAAGTTTGATGTCTGGAACACACAGAGCTCCATCTAAACTCTCACCCTAGAAAAAAATAAACAAGTTTTAAAGTAAAAACAGCAACTCCTATATATAAAACATGCACATATAACAGCATACAATGTCAGTACAGTCATCTGGCTTGACAAGAAATGCACAGGAGGCACGAGTTACAATATAATGTTTACAGTATATTAGAACAAAGTGAGTTACTATTCACAAGTATTTTTTACCAGTTGTTATGTACGAAACCGTTTACATATATGTTTTATCCATGATGACTCAATCAAAATCAATTATGCTTAAAATCACACTTAACATGGGACGTAACCTGCCGGTAGACAATTCTCTACACACAGAAGCGTGATAAGATAGGCTGATATAATGTCTCAGTTCTCTCTGAGCAAGGCCTCTGTTACTGTCCTAAGGCAACCTCTGGAGAATTGTATTGATTGATTTGCCTCATGCATTGCTGCTTTTTGGCATCACATCAATTACAGAAGGTGATGTCATCTATTTTGGATGAGAGGTCATCCATCCTTGCTTGAAAACAGTGGGTAGTATCAGCTGGATATCTCAAGTTATCTCGGTGGGGTTACTTTGGGTAACTCAATGACAAAGTAACAGCAGAAAACAACATACTAATTTTGAATTGGTAATGATAAACCCAAAATGTTCAAGAGGCTATTGTTGAAGTCCTCGTTACATGGTGTATTATTTGCTTATAATGTTATAACCCCTGGTGCACATTAATAACCATTAAATCATAGAATCAAAAGCTCCTAGTCCTCTGACAAGCTAATAGTGAATATAATGCATACAAATCCAGCATGGCTGCCTATGAAACTACCCACACTTTAGGGCCATCTGCCAGGAGTCTATTCTGAAGCACAGAGGAATATGTCTGTTGTTCAGAACCTCAATTTACTGAAAGACATTCAGAGTGTGCAGAGTGATTAAATCGCCTGCCAGTTTTACGTGCATTTGGTCTGTTAAACTATTAAATGTGACAGTTATGTTGCTTTTGTATATAGTTTTTTTTTTGTCAATGAAACTCCCCAAGACAACTCTTTATGATACTCCAATGATTTCCAATACATCAAGCATGCAAAAAGATCCTTTGTGTAAATAAACAACAAATACAACATCTCTTCCAGACAAGAGAGAGGAGACAGAGGCAAGCAACTGTTGCCGTGGAGATGAGGAACACATTAGGTCGCTCAGCAACAGAACATCATGCACAGAGCCACTCCCATGTGTCATCAACCATCTCTCTTCAGCATCTAGACATCTGACTAGCCATTCGGACCAAAACATCACTGTCAACCATGGGCAGGATTGTAGAGTTTAACCTAGGCATTGATGCTTGTTTTTTAACACAATCCTAAAACCAGAAATCTGAAACAAATAAAATCATGTTTGAAATTGTCCAAACATAAGTATCTCTTACCTTTGTTCTTGATTTGACTTTTGATTTGACCTTCTGACGTCTTTTCAGTTTCTTCTTACTCAAAGCTTTCTTTCCCCTAAAAACATAAAATTGCAACACTTAAAATGTAAATATAAAGCATTCCTTATTTTAGAAGTACTACGGTCATAATGACATCTGCCTTTATCACGAAGTGTAAAAGTACATTGGTAGATACAGTACAAACAGTCTGTGGTGCAGCCATGCTACTGGGTTACTTAATCAAAAAGAAAAATATATGCTGGCTATTTCCAGTAGGCCCATTTGAAATTGTAATTATCAGTTCAAAGCAAATGTTTTTAAAATTGTATGATGCTTTATAACGGAGCCCCTAGAGTCCGTATTATGACGTTGTGTCGGCATTCAGGACGCAATATCATATTAGCAATAGAAATAATTTAGTTTGTGTTACAGAGAGGCGACCCTAGCCTGTTTAAAAACAACAAATGGGAGAATGACGTAAGCTAAGTGCATTACCCGCTCGTGCGGATGTAGACTGACCAACATCCTCAACTTACAATATGTCCAATTGCAAATGTGGTTTAGAATGTTGTTTAACTAGCTGTGTGATCACGTTAAACCTACACCAACAAAAACTGCACAATGTTCCTTTGATTCCGAACCAATAGTGTTTTTATACTTGCAATAAGCCCAGACACCATGTGTATATATACCTTACACAAGAACGAAAGCTAACAACAATGCTAATATAACATGTAGATGTTATTTACTGTGATATTTATTACTAGTTAATTGGTCCTGTCTGAGATGGACGCCTGTGCATGTTGAGCTAAGTTAGCTTGGTTGCTAGCTAACGTCACTGCCCTAAACCTAAATGACAGCTAGCTTGTAAGAGATACAATTTGCGCAGCTCTTCACAAATTACATTGCAATGTCATCAGTGTTATGTAAATATATATTGATACATATTTCAATATCAACTGTTCTAGGAGCATATTCTGATTTGTATTTTGTTCTACTACAGCGTTCGCGTAACTGACTGACAAGCGCTAGGGAAGTTAGGGAAAATGCTACACAGCAATCTGACCCCTGCACCAGTCAGCAGCGTTTTTATTCTTATAAATGTTGATTTAAAACATTGTCCCATCTCTGACCATTGACTTAATAATCATCTATACAAATAATTGCTAATCCACAACATAGCAGTGGGCGCAGAGCTATGGAAATCAAGGTTTACGGCAGCTAACACTCATTAGCTTTGTTAGCCATTCAAATGACAGCACAGCTTCTGTTTATACCGTTCAGTGTGTAGAGCACAAGCCACTCACCTTCCTTGATTTATTCCTTGCTCCTTGTCGCTGATAGCAGTGGTATAAATCCTCCTGTATCTTTCAGCTAAAGCTCGCCCTGAGAGTAAAAGCTGGTACCGAGTCCGACAGTCTGACTGGGGTCCGGGAACAGGGCAAGACCCCATCCCAGAACCGATAGTGGTCAAATCGGTTCCAGCAGCAGAAATAAACCGGGCACCCAGCGCCATCGACGGCGAGGATGAGGGCAGGACACCACCACCGGCGGCCGCTGCCGCAGCAGCACACATCATCGTTCAGGAGAACAATGCATATATCATACAAACGTTATGTCAGCCAGATGATATCTAGCCACTAGCTAAATGTAAACAAAAATGTCATTAAATCCAACAGCGTCACATTATTTGGTGCAAATGTAAATTCACAAACAGCATTCAGGCTCTGCTGTTATTGTAAGCGCAAATTGGTGCCAATCTAGTGGTGCAGCTACAGTCCAACGATCCGTCCAAACAGTCGTCCCGTTTCTCTGGTAAATAAATCTTCTCAAGTTATAACAACATCGTTTAAAAAGTAGCAAAAATGCGCATCCCCTAAATTTGCGTTATCGTGTCGTGTTGGTTGGATCAGTCCCTTGAATATTTCTTGTGCCTGAAGAGGCAGCACCCTCAGTTGGGCTGCCATCTTAGCTCCATCATCCCTCCCCTCCCTAGCAGAGTCTTGCGTCGTTAGCATGCCGGGATATGTTCATACGGCAGAACATGGGCAAAACTGATCTTTATTCAGCCATTCTCTGCGCTCACAGGACATAAACACTGATAGTGGCGAAGATGGCAGTGTGTCAGTAAAGGGGAAAATATTCTCCATAGTCTGTTTAAAGCGAATTGAGCCTCTCTGAAAAATGTATTTACTGTAATCTAAACGTGCCCCGGCCCCTCCCAGTATTATCTAAAACTACCAGTTTGAAACATTTGACGGCATGCTAGGAAATAATGCCCATGTAAAGTACTGTGCTGCGTTCATTCAAAAGTACATTTGAGCAATTGTCAGATCAGGGGAAATCTGACAAGCGTTAGTGTGTCCTCCCACATAACCACTTTCCCCTGTCCCTGCCTCATTTATTCTGTCAAACTCACTGGCAATTTCAAAATAGTCTAATAATAGTCTACTACAAGATATCTTCTTGAATCACTTGCCACAGCTGCCCTAAGGTAGACTGACTGACGTGGCAGCCAGAACAGCAGCGCCGAGAAACCCAACTGTCACACTTTATTTTTTAGTACGTAAAGAAAAGCAATATGGCAAAACAGTCTTGCCCATGGGCACAACTGCAGTATACACTGGAGCAGAATCCAAACTGCCAAATATCACCCACCAAAAGCCATGTCAATAAGCATAATCTCAACTTGTTTTACATTTATTAACCACTTGATGGCACCGTAGAGCAAATAAAGCATGATAACGTTTGATGGAAAGCCAGTGCTTTATGAAGTTGCCTTCACTATCAGGGACGAATCTGGTCTAGTCTAAAGTCGCATTTGCACTGGCACAGCATATTGTATGTTAACCAGATGTGGGTCAGCCAGGCCTGTCAATGCTTGGTCATTATGATGGCATGCCAATTTTGCGCATATCTTTCCCAATGCACATGCCACATGTGACCCAGATCTGGATGCTGATGTATCTGGGACAGACAGACCATGGCTGATATAACCGGGCAGGTACACTGTGTAGGCCTACATTACAGAAAGCACTCAAAGCATGCAGAACTCCGCCAAGGCACCTCATTCTCCCTATACACCCAAATAACAAACCTTCTGAGGGACTGGACTCTCCAGAAAAAAAACTGTGACTTCTCTTTCTTTGTTTCTATTAATGGCCTCAATTCAAAATCATTCAAATGATCTTAATACAATAACTGAAGTATATATTATATGTACAGTTGTTAGTTGGAGTTTAAAGGTTCATCCTACTCCCTTTGAGCAGTACTGTATGAGGACATTGTAAATTATTCTTTTTGTGTGTTATATAATATATGTTATATATATACTCAAATAAAAAAAATCTAATCAAATCAGTAGTTTTTGCCTAAACCAAAAACATTACCTCCTTGGTGGAGGTAATTATTCCTCAAGCCACACCTGGTTGCAGTGCATTCATTAGGATAACCCCACAACCTTGACCCAATGGTCTATAAAACAGGTGCATGCTTAAAAGTATGTCGTATGGCCATGATAATATACCTGTATTTTCCCTCAGATAAGCTTATATGCAGACAGAGCTTTAAAGTGGCTCTATAGTGGACCTTTTTGGTTATAAGGCATTGCAATGGCTCAACAGTCTCCCCCTCAGCACACGAAGCTTAATGCTCTCCACCTTCAGCCGTGTTGACAGCTGACTCTTAACAGAAGAATTTAGCAAAACACATGAGCGCCAATGGTTTTAGGTGGAACCATTAATAATTGAATTTAGGCCATTATTATTGATTTTATTTTCTATTTTGTTCATGAGCTTTCATTCTGGATTCATATAAAACAATAAGTTTGTTTTTATTGTGTTTGTTAGTTTTTAAGTTTAATAGACTTGGTTTAGTATCTTTACTGCAAAAGGTAAACACTATCAACTACATCAATAGGCCTATAGCCTTGCTCTAGCGCCACTAAATGTTAACGTTAGTAGCATAAGCAAATAGTCCGACATACATTTTGATGTGTTAATATTGTGACAAACTCAGGAGTTAGAGTTTCCATTCCATTTCCGTGCTGTCATACTTATGAGGGGTTTGACCGGCATAATCTGTCACACCCCAGCATGCTATGCACTTTTTCATACCTTTGATCACTCAGGCTTGGACACTCCCATTGTGCATAGTGGGCTATTTGGTCCAAGATTTAGTGTTAAAAAATGTATAAATAATAAGCAAACAACTGATTTCTAACCCTCTAAATGGGCATAGATTTGACGAGAGCCAAAGTCAAAGGGTACTGATATAAACAACACTTTTCTTATCCATATGTGTAAAGTCCAGTGTATGTTGGTATCATATTTATAATTTCTAAAGTCCTAAAGTAATGCCAGAAAATGACAGATATTACCACCTTTTGAACAGCAATACTATAAGGACAGTCTTTATGGTTTATGGTTTGTAGAACTGCTTTATTCTTATAGACTGTACACAGATGATGACAGCAATCAAAGCATGTTGAAAGACAGAATTCTTTGATTGTCTGAGGCCACTCCCTTGGGTGGCCTTGGGATCACCTCCCTTAGGGTTAAAACTGGAGAAAAGCAAAAGGTGTGATTGCAGACTGCAGATAATCACACCGGTGACAGGAGCTGACTCTAATAAGAGTTTTATCAGCGCCCAGCCTAGCGTTCTCAGTGAAGGTATGTAAGCTGCTTTGTTTTAATGGTTTTATGAAATAGAATTAGCATGTATATTTTGTAATGTTACTTTAAGGAAAACATTAGGATATGAGGTATTTTTATACATTTTTTATTATTATTATTGTTATATTGTAATATAACTTACCATAAACAGAACAATTTTATTCAAATTGGTACAACGACTTACTGAAATTACAGTACAAGTAAAGTACAAGTACATAAATAAACAAGTACAATTACAATTTTAAAAGTTAAACAATTGCAAGTTCAAGGCTGTTTCAAAATATTTTAGGATTTTTCAAAATACATTACTGAGATTCAGACCAAACCAATTAATCATAGAAACATCATTTATAACTTATCAGTGTGACAAATGCTCATGTACAGTTGCTATTCATTTGTCTGTATAGTATCTCATTGAGTAAGCATGCGAATGTGGTTCAAAGGGCACAGTCCTTATGGTTAATGGCACGTCCCTCTGTTTTGCTGTTATTTTATTTTTTATTTTATTTTTTCATTTACAAATTAAAATAACAATCAGATATGTCTACATGACAACACAAAACCTGAATGAAAAGGAGCAGAGAGAATGGTGTGGTGGTCAATGGTCTGTTTGAAAAAGGTGTGTTATAAAAAGTTAGGTGTGCCGTCATGGTAGACCAAGATCAAGACAAACCAGTTTGGGCTTTAATTAGCTGGATTTGGGTTGTATGAAACTTACAGTTGGACACACACCAACTCAGCTGAACTAGTTTGCACTCAGTCCTGATTTGTGTTGCATTACAGTACCATCTAGTGGCTTGTTTAGCAAACTTAAACGTTAAAATCTCTCTAACTCCTAACAGGTGAAGATTAAAAATGAGCAAATACACATCAACAAGTAGTAGTAAGTATCTCATCATTATAGAACATTTAATATCTGTAAATTCACAAGACTTATAATAAATTATAACATATGCACCTGTAGCTAAAACATCCCTCCTGAAAGACAACAGTTGGATCAAAAAACCTGATGATGAGGATGAAGCTGTTGAGTAAGTACAATATCAAAATATGATTTTTTTATGACATTTTGAAGCAGATTTCTGACTTATCACTGTATGTATCTCTTGCTTTCAGTCGAGACCCAAACTTTGGCAGGAGTGTTCTAGGCGGCCGATACCAGACTACTGAAACTGTTATCAGGTAATACTAAGATTAACATAAAATAAATGTAAATTATTAAATGTAATATATTAATGGTTTTTGTTTTCATTATTAATCTTAGTTCTGTGCCATCACAAACAAAAAGCACAACAAGGAGCAGCGTGACCTCTGTTTCAGATATTTCCAAGAAGTATGAGAAAGATTGAAATTGTATAAGATATACATTTATTATGGGAACGGAGCAACTATTTAATTTTTTGTCTTTTATTTATTTTTATTAGATTCACTACAAATCAGGATGAGCTGAGTACTGTGTAAGCACAAAATCTTTCCTCATACCTATACTGTATCTGAGTTAATTCTTTAGTCATCACATATTTCTTTTCCCCCAGTACCAGCCCTACCAGGACTTTGTACAGCCGAAAGTAAGTATTCTATAATAGTTCATTTATGTAATTATATGCCATAGAACTAAACTAATTTGTCTTTGTTAAACAGCACTTACTCATCAGTAAGTTCTCCCCAAAGGTATGCATATTACATTATCTTAAATACATCCAAAACTGTTATCAAAGCATTTAATTTAATTTGAATGTCTCTCCAGGACCATGACTGTTACAGAGCAGCCTAAAACTAGGTATATATACTGAATATAGTATAAGGAAATCCTATTGGAAAAGACTACATTTGTTATATTTTGTTCTTCTTTTAGCACTACAACAACTACAAATACGGAGAATGGCAAGACCACTGAAACCACAATCACCACCACAACTCAAAAGTAAAAAAAAATTTTTTTATTTTTATGCACATTTATTATTTATAGATTTATGCATGTATTTCTTATTTTATAGATCAAGCACCAAGACTGACACATTCATGGACAGGGTGTTTTCTGACAGAACAAAGGGGTAAGTAATGTCTTGCCATATAACAATACAAAATGAATCTCACTAACAATCTGGAAGACATATAAAAAATTGACTCCATTTGTCCAAACAGGTCAACTTACACAAGCTACTCACCAACCAGAAAAACAACAACTGAGACAATCATCACTACCAATAAAGAGTAAGATACATTATATTCTATTCTATACATTCATATTCATACTCATATCTTTTTCTTTGTGCAGTACTGAGAACCAACTGTATGACACCCTTCTTCCTAACTCGATCAAGGATGAAACAAACAGGTAACACTTACAGCCTATACCCTGATATTGTCCTAGTTTGGTCAATGGTGATTCAACAGATCTCAAATGTTTATACAGCAAAAGAACTATCTCTAAAACTGAGACTGTGGTTGTGAAAAGCCAAAGTGACACGTAAGTGCAAGACAACTGCACTGACACCAAATATGACACTACAAAATCATATACTCATAACACTTTCTTTATTTTCAGCCCTGAGAATGATCTTTATAATACACTGATTCCATCAGCTATCAAGGATCAAAGGTGAGTTTTTATATATATATTTGAGTGGGGCATGGTGGATGAGTGGATGAGCCTTTTGCCATTGTGTGTAGTGTCATTGCGGTGTATCCACCCCCTGGATGAAAATGACTGGAAATGATTCCTCTAAACTATTAGTGAATAATTGTAATAGTTGCTGTGATGGCCTCCAGTTTTCTGCAATGAACTACATTAATTTACTGAATACAATACAAAATAGGCTTATGCAAATAAAATAATCAGTGTGTGCATCAATTTCTTCACAGCAAAACAATCACCACTGAGACTGTGACTACTATCAAGAGCAGCAGTGATCAGTGAGTTCAAACCAAATGTATATTGTAAATATGCAAAGTGCAGAGTAACATCAGTCTGATAACAAGGAATTGTTTATACAGAGATGATGCTGAGAACACAATCTCTACAAGACCATTGTCTACGTGAGACTATTAATAGTTATCTTAACAAATGCAATGAAATCTTAGCCCTTATTTTGAAATAACAACTGTCTTTGCAGAGCTGAGGACCAACTGTACAACACTCTTCTGCCTACGGCCATATCTAATCCATCGACCCCAACCAGGTACAGAATCTTCAACTAAGGCAGCACAAAATTAACATTAACAATTTGAATAATCATAAAATGTATCTATTTTTAGCTCCAGCATTACAAAGAGAGACATCTATACAGTGAGCAGCAGCAGGTAAGCAATGCAATCTAAAAATTGTATGTATGTATTTAATTGTATTTTTGAAAGTGCATTTTTTTCTTATTTAGAGGTGATAGCCCAACCGCATCCTCTCGCACCAGCAGGTAAGACTGCATCGTCTTTTAGTGCAATATATATAGACCATTGTGTAAATTACCACACAATACAGCAGTCTTGATATCAATGTCTTTGTCACAGCTACAGCTCTTACACTGATGAATACCCCTCGACTCGCACTTTGACCTACACAAGCAGCACCAAGACCAGGTAGGAATTTAACAAAACAATACAATATAACAATATAAACGTTAACGACATTTGTTTATGACAAATCTGTGTTTCCTCTAAAGTGACGTCACCAGTGGTGACTCTAAAACGTACTCATACACTAAACCAAAAAGCAGGTAATGTTTTGACTTTAACCTTGAAAGAAATGTTAAAGTTATAATGTTAATATATAGCTAACCATTGTATTTTCATTGTAGTTATGAGTACACCAGTATCACCAGTCCCAGCAGCTATTCCTCAACAACATACAAAACCACCAGGTATTTGATTGAAAAAATATTTCATCTCATAGTACATTTTAAATACATTCATTTATATATTTCTTTTATAAAACAGGACCGATGACATTTTGGGAGACAACGTCTCTAGATCCTCTGTCAAAAGTGTCTATACGACTCCTGAAAGGTAGACACGACTTGCTCAAAAACACTTTTCTGATCAACATTTAACAGAATAATTCTGTCCTATTTAGGACGGTGGTCTCAAAAGACATGTGCAGCTACTGCCGTAACCCCTTCACTGGTGATGCAAAGTTTATCCTGGATGACATGAAGATAAACTGCCATGCCCACTGCTTTAAAGTGAGACATTTGCACAAAGTTATGTAGTCATTAGTATTGTTCCTTAAATGCAAATGAATGTGAACGTGCTGGTGCCTCAGTGTACATATGTGTGTTTGTTGGTCTGTGACAGTGTGAGGACTGTGGCAACACTCTGGGCCATCTGAAAGCTGGAGACAGCATGTGGATCTACAAACAGAGAGTGAACTGTGAAAGATGCTTTGAGGCCACCAGAGGTAAAATACTTCAAAATATGTTCATCTAAATTCATCAGTTGCATATAGTTTGGCAAACTGAACCATTTTTTTCCACAGACAAATGGAGGCGTTGAGGCATCTTCTGAAAAGTTCCTGTTAAGAAAACACTGATTACTATCAATCAATATTTATGCATTTTTGCAGTGGCTGGGTTATTTTCTTATATTTTGGCTATACATGTCTTTGGCTCTTTGCTGCATGCGTCACAATATTCTGGGCCGGGCTTTCGCTGTGTGCAATAACTTATTGTTTTATTTGCAGAAATAAATTACATTTATAACTGTATGAAGACCGGGGTTATCCACATTGCACCAACTATTAGTGTATTACGTAGTACTTTAGGAGGGTTTTTGGGGAATAACAATTGCAAATAAAATGCTGAACAAATATTTTCTGTGCCTTTGATTTTAATTGTGGTTTATAAATCATGAAAACGTGACTGTAGCTGTGTGTTGTGGCAATGGTGTGATGTGAGTTGGGCTGCTTGCTGCTGACCAATGAGAGCAGACCTTTGCAATCATCCCAGCAGCAAGTAGCAGCAGCATCAGTGTCTGCACAGTAGCCTCTGGACACTCCATCCAAACAGTCAAGGACCCTCTGTGCGCTGCCAGGCCGTGCGTTTTTGTCTGCATCTCAAATGTGCTTTTTACCAAATGGAAGCAGAGGTGGCGAGTCCCCAGATGATGGCGGACGTTAACGGCAACAGCAAAATGACCAACGCGGAGCTCGAGGTGTTAAAGCTTCAAGAATTGGTGCGAAAATTAGAGAAGCAAAACGAACAATTGCGGACTAGAGCTAACGCTGTAAACAATTGCTCAGTGGGCCCACATCTCCAGACCTCGTTGTCGTGTCTGCGCGGCGGCAGTACGGTGTGTCCCGGGGATGGTTTCTCCCACAATTTTGATATTTCGAGTCCGACAAAGACCCAGCCATGCGCTGTTGCGAGTCGAGGTTCACCAGAGGAGCCCTTCGCGTATTTTCAGGCGAGCTCCACGTCTCCTACGGCCGAGGAGGAGAACGCTAACGCCGAACCCATAACTGTTTTGGATGAGGTTGAGATTTTGGACTTGAACAGTATGCTCCCAGTTGAAGAGCCTGATAGATGGTAATAGAGTTTGTATCAGCCATATATGTATCCATGAAACAATGCAATGGGTTCGCCTCTAATTGTTTTTTAGTCACCAGATCAGCTTGAAATGATTGTGGTATAATGTTATCTTGTTCTGCTCATCCTATTGATTACTGTATTGATCTCTCGCTGGAGACGACTGTAGGCACATAAAGTCAAATCTAACACAGGGGGGAAAAATCTAAGGTTTGTTCACAGTGATTAAAATCAAATATACATTCTGAGTAGAACAGGGATACTGACTTAATTTAGAAACAATGACATCCTTCAGTCTGTGATCAAACAGCGAGGCTTTGTACTGTTGTCTTTAGCCCCAGGCAGCAAGGTTGAACTACTTTACATTGGATCTGCTGATAAGTGAAGCGACTACTAAAGCTCTATCCAGTGAAAGGGTGTAGAAAATATAGCACACAGCTCTTCTATTTACCATCCCCACTGCATTTAAAATAACTAGTGTGTCGAAATGACCCATTTAACTCAGTACTGCCAGTGATGCCCTCCTTTCTCTATGGTGAAAAGAAACTGGGCATCATTTCTCTCAAAGTAATGCTAGCCAGTCCTATTTTGCATTTTGTTTTACTAGATTTGTCCTAGTAGAGCACTAAACATTGTATGGAATTGATGTATTTCAGGTTGTATGTAAGTCCCAAGGCGAGGACACATGGTGAAAGTGCCCTCAGTCCCCTTCAGTGGTGCAGGCAGGTCCTGGACCACCCCGGGCCTGAGGTGGAGTTGGCCCGGATGACCCTGTGTCACAGACTGGATCAAGGTAAAAGTTTATGTCTTTACTGCCCAGATTAACAGCCTCGGCCTATCTCATCTCTGACAACATCTGGACATCTGTCTCTTTAGCCAATGACATGTGACTATAAGCTGCAACATACAACATAATAAAATACAGAAAAAATGATCTCACGTGCTGGAGGATTTTTGTGAGAGGATTACCAAGCTTAAGTCAAACTAATTTACACCACTTTATATTCATATCAGGCCATTTGGAAACATTATGATTATAATTTTTTTTAATATATATTTTGTATATATTTATTCAAATTTCCTATGTCAACAATGCCAGGTCACATTTGTATTTATTGCAATATCATAATATGTATGCATAAAACATCACAAAACCCACTGAATTATGTTTTCTGCTATTAGGGAGCGTAGGAGAATAATAGGATAAATATAGATGTGTAATGTCGATGGGCCTTTTAAATTTGGCAGTCCACCCTTTCTCTCCTCTCATGTAAGCAGACGTGGTTGCCATAGAAACCACTGCTATATATCAGTTTTGCCCTGTAGTCACTGCTCAGAAATAGTAACCTGAATTAGAACTCTGTGACAAATAATCTACATTGTAATTAATCACTGCATGTATCAGGTGTTTCTGGAGTTTTTTCTGTAAACTTTCTGGTCTATTCACTGAATAACATCCTGCCTCAGCCCCTGTAGCTTAGCTCGTGCATCTCGTTAAAAGTGTGAATGGCGGTAATAGCCATAGTGTTTACACACAAAATATATTATTATTCATATTACCTATATTAATAACCAGTGTATATTTATTAGAACAATTTAAATTAAATGTTGTATATTTTGTAAAACTAAGTCATAGAAACCAAATAGAAACTACAACTCATACACCTAATGCAAGCAGCAAAATCCCTGCTTATGATAAGATACTTTGGGAAATATGTTATTTTCTCCCAATAAACCACTGTGCTAAACCAACCTCATTTTGACGCAACATCCACATCAATCCAGGCTTGAACCTAATAATCTAAAACATTAATACAAAATGTAAAAAGCCGATTAACATGTATTTAGAGTGTGTTTGTGGATAATCAGGTACTAACATGGCCTGCACTGTAATGTCCTTTAGCTAAACGGTGGAGAGGAGTTCCTTCAGTCCGGCCATACAGCTGCATTGAGGGTTTTTCCACTCTTAGCTGCCCAGTCCTGCCTTACACCAAACCTTCTGCACTAACTGAACCCACAGGTAACTCATCGCATTCATTCATTCATTCATTGTATTCGTCTCAATATCATTTTAACATTTAGTAACACTGCATTATACTGCTAAAGGGTGCATCTTTATATCTTATGGTTATCTGATCTTAGTATGTTTTCCTATGCAGCTCCCTTGCCATCTGGTCAATCTTTTCTTCAGCCCACACCCCCACTAAGAGCAACCTGCAGCCTAAGCGACAGAGCACCCTCCTTCTTATCAAACTCCACTTTACACAGTAAGATTCTACAGACAGTTTATATTTTGTCTACTTTTCTACATAGCTTTAACCATTCGCAAGTAATCATTTTATACATAATTCACATATGCATATACCATCTTCTCTTCGTCGTCTTTATTCTTTGCTATTTGAGTAAAGTACTTTGCTGACGTGGCTCTTCTATGTTTTAGATATAGGCCGTCGTCATGCAGCGATCAGCCCACAGTCTTCCGTAGACAGTGAAGTGGGTGTATCAGAGCTAGAAGAGGACTCTATTTCTATGACCTACAAATTACAGGATATGACAGATGTTGAAGTCATGGCACGACTACAGGAGGAGAGTGAGTTGACCTGGTACCCTTCTTCAGAGTTGGCAGGAACACCTTTAAAAGTCAAAGACAGAACTACTTCACCGACTGAAAAATAAATGATATTCATATCTAAAACAATCTACCTACCTTCTATAGGGCAAAAATGTCCTGGATCATGTTTATTTTATATATTTTAAAAAAATATATATAATTTGAAAATCCATTGACTACTTTTACATGACAGCACAGGTAAAACAATTATAAAAAACTAACTTATAACTTATATTTTCTGCCCCTTTTAAACACACACACACACATATATATATATATATATATATATATATATATATACATATAAGACTAAATTGTGTTGCTCTTTAGGTCTTCGACAGGACTATGCCTCTACCTCATCCACAACTAGCCGTCGCAGTTCCACCTTCTCCCTGCACTCCTTCAGACGAAGCGAGATGGATCTTGAGGAAGAGGATGAGGAAGACGAAGGTTACGACCAGCTTCCTCCTCCCCAGCCTCGGCTTTTCCGAACGGGGTCTATGCAGCGAGCCGGCCTGCCCCACTCCCACACCTTCTCCTCTATAAGAGATTGCAGACGCAGCACTACCACCTCTCAGTTTTCACTCAATGCACTCTCACAATACTCTGGGCCCTCTAGCCTGATCACAGAAACACACGCAGTACAAAGCAATAGTACAGGTAAGCATGAAGGAATTTGCTATAGTCTACTTAAGCACCTTTCTTTGTACATGAAACTATCAATATGCTTGCTTAGATAAACTACGAAGAAGCATGCCCAATCTGATGCGAGCACCGAGCATGCCCAGTGTTCCCAGTATCCCATGCCTGACACCCTTTGCTAACCCTGCACATGGCCCGTCATCTTTGCCTTCAATGCCCTCGCTCCGAAACAGCCAGAGTTTCGACTCATCAGCTGGCCTTGCACGACTTCAGTCCTCCAGTAAGATGACTTTGATTTGGGGAAAAATATCTGTGCTTTTGCGTGTTTACCAGCATAAAAAGCTACCTCTGAATAACCTGCATATTGTTGTTTTCAGTTCCCCCTCCAGGCCAGCTTAGTCAGCGAGTCCAGAGTGTGGGCAATTTCCCTTCAATGCCTCGGCACCCTCTTAAAGCCACTGCCTATGTAAGCCCAACAGTCCAGCAAAATCCAACCTCAACTGGCCTAACAAGCTCCACCAGTCTAAACTCGATCTCAACCAGTGCTGCTTTGCCTCAGCCTCTTAAACTTAGCAGCAGCAGTTTGGTACCTCTGTCCTTAAAGGTCGGCTCCAATCAGCCGGCTGTTTCGCGAAGCTCTCTGCCTCGCCCTGCATCTTTTGTAGGAACAGGTCTACGCTCAAGCAAAATTACACAGTCCATGCGGAGGTAAGTACATGCATTAAAACATGTGGTTTAAGTGTACATCTCCAATATTAATGTTGTTGTTTTTTTTTAGTTTACTGACTCCGCCAAAGAGTATTGCTGCCCTAAGTGCTTTGAGGGACGGAAGCTGGAAAGATGGCTGCTATTAAAGTAAACTAATGTTAATGGTGCACAGGGTAACACTGTGGAGTGGACTGATGGACTTGTTAAAGCTTGTCAGTAGGGGTCAGTCTTGGAACATAACCCCAAGAAAGTAAGACTGTTAAAATGAAGAGAAGTCGGCTCAGAGCAGTATAGGTCCAGCCGGCTGGACCTTAGGGTTAATACCTGTTGTAAGAGACTGACTGGATATAAGTTAAACAATACTCTTGGAAACATCTCTATATGGATTACATACATTTGTGGTTTCTTTTTTTTATTATTGTGTTTTTATTTTCTCTGCATTTATTTTGGGAAATACTACACCCCATGCTTTGTTTCAGTAAATTATATAAAACATGTAAAGTCAAATTTTGTTATTGGTTAAATGGTTTATTTTAAGTACACTGAACCATGCCACATACTGTATTCATCACATGTGCCTGTTAAAGGGTTGTATGATGTAGTATGTATTTTTGCAGCTTTTTTAATTAAAGTAAGACATTCAATAAAATTTGAATCCCAAGTGACGGCTCTGGCAAGAATGTCACAGGTGTGCAAAAGATTTGACTATTTCAATTGTTTGCACAGCAAGGCAATGTTATGTTTTATTACCATGATTGCTGCTGTAATATTGCACAAACAGTCTTAGGCTTTCAATATCAATTGATGAATAAGGACATTTTTAATGTGAATAAAACTTTTCAAAATATGTATTCAGTCTAAACCTCTGTTCGCAATGCACCAAATGTTCTGTCTAATGAAAATATATTGAGACATCAGCAGTTTTGTGCTTCTAGTTGGTTCAGATGTATTCTCTACAGGGCAGTGACATACAGTGATTAATGTTTAACTGGCTAACTTGTTGATTTTGAGTCTCCACAGTAACACTGCATTCTGAATGCCGTAGTGAAAGTACAAATAAGGACAGTTATAATCTTGACAATAGGCTTCAAGAGGACAGAACTACATTCATGCATTTGAGACAATGCCCAACAAAACACAAGAGGTATGTATATCAGTGGGTTATTTGTTTATTTAATTGTTGTTTGATTAAGTACATAATAATTTAATGATGAGCATATGTATTTATATAATAATAAATAAATAGAATATTGATGTTCATTGATTCATATGTTTTTAGGATGCTGTTATCAATCTAAAGACATTGCAGGAGTTATCCTTTCAACTTGGTTTTGAGTGGACAGTTTTGGCGTATGAGCTTGGCTTTAACAGAAATGAGATTGCTCGATTTCACACCAAATCCACAGACAAAAAAGCCCAGGCCAGAGTCATGCTTGAGAGCTGGTAAAGTGTGTGTGTAGTTGTGTGTGTGTGTGTCTCTTAACATTTACAATCATAGAATCATTTATTTATACACTCTTAAAACTTTATTACTGAATATTTCTGAGTGCATTTTAATTGCAGGTATGAGAAATCTTGGGAAAAGCCCAACAAAACAAAACTACTTCAAGATGGACTGGAACGAGCAGGCCGAAGAGATCTGGCTGAGAAGATTCGCTGCCTTCACTGGGGACAGCAGAGGCTGAGCCGCAGGGTGGAGCTGCCCTCTGCCTTCCCTTTTCTTATTACTGTGCACAAGACCATCCATAACCAAGAAGGGCTCAAGAGGATTAATGATCTCAATTGTAGATACACGCACTGAGAATAATCTGAAATAAAAGCACTATTTATTTAATACATACGTATTATGATTATGATTATGATTATTATTATTATTATTATTATTATTATTATTATTATTATTATTATTATGTTTTGATTAACTAACCAAAGTGTAATCGTCCTACTTCTACAAACCAATCAGAACCTTTTCAACAAACGTTGGGCGAGTGAGCCTTGTTTAAGCGGAAAAGGGGTTGCTTTCAAAATAAGATAAGACAATTTACACTAAAGTTAAAATATATGCATCCGTCTCAGTAATTATATATAAAACGTTGATCATATACTCTGTATATGTTTTGACAATTGAGGCAGATTGACGTTTTATATTATATTTAATGGTTCAATTAATTCGAATTTTAAATTTGAAAAAACACCCGGAAATCCACTGCAAAGACGGCCATCTGTTATTTTACGGCAGCAGCCTCACTAATATGGATCTATGCTTACTACTGGATGCACATACACATTTTTGCCCGTGTATTAGATTAGTGAAACCAAGCTATTAACAAGACTGCAATTGTGGACCCTGGAAGCAATAAGGACTATTTTTTCTTCAAATTACACGACCAGTTGCGGGCAATGAATGCTTGTCTTTATGACAAGCAGGCTCTCGTTTAGGCATTGACTGGTTGGTATTGTGTGTTACTGTATTACTGGTTATTAGCACAAGAAGTCGTGTGATTGCTGATAATGCTAATGACATAAACGTATAATTTAACCAAACACCGACTTATTAGTTCCTTTACTTTGCCACAACCATGGCTTATGCGTTGAGCTGCTTCGGTGGTCCGGAGGTTTTGGAGGACGCAAATCACGCTCAGGAGGTAATGAAGCAACTGAAACTGCTTTACGACTGTCAGCTACTGGGAGACGTGACCATCGAAGTTCAGAGCGAGGAAGATTTACTGGAGCACAGCGTGGACACTGGCAGTGCAGACACCGGGGAACTGTTCCTGTGCAGCCGCGTCGTCCTCGCTTCAGCCAGCCCTTATTTTAAAAGCATGTTCACTGTGGGTTTGAATGAGAGCATGCAACAGAGAGTGGTCATCCGTGGCGTGGACGCTGAATCTATGTCTGTCATTATAGACTATTGTTATACAGGTACCGTCACAATCACAGAGAACAATGTCCAAAGACTGTATGCAGCCTCTAACATGCTTCAGCTTGAATACATCAGGGAAGCTTGCTCCAGTTTCATGACAAGACGGCTGGACCTCGCCAATTGTGTTATGGTTTTAAAATTTGCAGACACTTATGATAACCCTGACCTGAAACACAACGCTCAAGCTTTTATAGCAAGAAACTTTGGTCTGCTGGACAGTGGGGAATTATGTGAACTGGACATAAAGCAGCTGAAAGAACTGCTCTCTTTAGATTCTTTAGATATTGACTGTGAGAGAAAAGTATGCTCTGCAGCTTTACAATGGATTGAGGCAAATTCCACTCAGAAAGAAGGTGCCGTGCAAGTGCTGAAATGTGTGCGCTGGGATTTATTTACAGATAAAGACAAGTGTTATCTGGAAGGTCTCATGACAAGGCCTTTAATTGACACATATCTTTCTTCTGTCTTCAACTCTTCTCCAGAAACCAGTTGTGGACTTCCTCCACCATTGCCAAAACACAGAATAGGTGTGAGTGCTAAAGAAATGATTGTCTTCTTTGGTCTGCCAAATGATAACATAATGTGCTGTGATCCATATTCTGAGGACCTCTACTTTATGTCTCCTCCTCTTCAAGATTTAAGCAGCCAGGATTACAAGCGGTCCACTGTGGAGTCCTTAATTGCCTGCGCGAGCCCAGAAAATAACCTGTACCTCGCATCGCACCTGTCAAAGCACTTCTGGCTGTACAACCCAGTTAAAAACACCTGGCAGGAGTTAGCAGAGAGGCCACTTGGGAGAATTCACTCTGGGATGGGCTACCTCAATGGCCACGTGTATCTTTTGGGAGGAAGAAACCCAGTGACTGATGCCCGGATAAAAGAAGTTGAATGTTACAGCGTTCAAAGAAACCAGTGGACGTTAGTAGCTCCTCTGCCGCACTCTTTGGGAAAGATGCAGGTCGTGGCACTGAATGATCACTTGTATGTTGTGAACAAAAGAAGAATGCTTTGCTATGACCCCAAGAGGAACCGATGGCGTCACTGCGGATCACTGAGACGGGACAAACTACACAAGGCATGCGTTTTTCAAGACCAAATTATCTGTGTGTGTGACATTCCAGTTGTGAAGGCCTACAGTCCCAACAGGGGGGAGTGGAAGAGGTTGGGTGATATTCCTATAGATAGCCGAGCTCTAAATTACCAGGTGATCCAGCACAATGGGAAACTGCTCCTCCTCACCCAGACTTTACTTCAACACAATAAAAACAGGGTCCTCATCCACGAATATGATCCTGCCCGGGACAGCTGGAAGAACATTATGGCTGTTTATGTGTCCACCTTAGGGCCAGTGTGTGTTTCAATGCGAGTTTACCCAGCATGCCTCAGTTCTGCCCGTAGTTTCTCGATAGAGGAGGACGATGACAGCGGCTCCAGCGCTGATTGGGACTTTGATGGACTGACTGATGCAGACACAGATTCGGGTAGCTCTAGCTCATTCTCTGATGAAAATTGGTAGTGTTATTAAATGAATTTTTATTTGATTACTTTTACAGGGTTTTGAGTGTTAGCGTCACACTGCCACATCACATATGCCATCAGTATTTAGGGTATGCTTTTTCATTTATTATGTCAGTTTATATTTATTTTTGTTGATTGCAATGATTTATGCATTGTATCTTGTACTTTGCCTGCCCTTTAAGCATCTGGTAAAAGCAATGTTAAAAAGATATATGTGTGTGTGTGTGTGTTAGGAAGCTGAAAATACATTAAATCTACTAGCTGCCAAAATGTTAATAATGTTAAAATTAATATATTAATGAGTATGTTGAAAAGTTTAAAATGCTACCTCAAAACCAAACTGACATCATACTGTTTTGGTTGAGCTGTAACTTTATGGTATCTGGCAGGATAAGTGCCTTGTGTGTTTCTGATGACATGCCAAAATATGTGTTTTTATAACCTACTGTAAATTGTCTCAGGACTAGACTTTGGCAAAAGCCAGAATGCCATATTAATATTGTGGTTATTACTGTATGTGTTAATTGATAAAGTATCAGTTGTACTGTTGTGTGTGTGTCTTTGTGTGTTTTATATATCAAAAGTGCAAATCTAATATCTGTTTTTCTCTTTTTGTGTTTTTTGGCATTTAATATAAAAAGGAATCCATTTAACCTTTGAACCTTTTTATGTTGCATACTAAATTGCACAAACAGCTTCACTTTCATACGCTTCTTTAAATGCAGTAAGCAATATTCAGTATATTGTTTCAGAGTATAGTTGCCCGACCATGAGCTGACTGTTACAAACGTTGCTCGTTTACCATTTCAGCTCTTATTTTTAGATCATGAAAAGCCTATAAAGCGGTAATAATATCCACCCTGAAGTCTCGCGATGTTTGATCGGCATTCACGCTCAGACGATGAGCGATGGCAGACCAAAACAAAGCTGAGGAAGAATTTGAAACAGTTTTTAGCCAGAACGACTCTTTAGAGCCGTCTTCTAACTGTGACTATGACACAGTATTACAAGCTCGTATTTTCAAGATAATAGTAATAGGAGATTCAAATGTTGGAAAGACATGTCTGACTTACAGATTTTGTGGTGGGACCTTCCTGAAAAACCCCGAAGCTACGATTGGTGTCGACTTCAGAGAGAGGACGCTAGACCTGGATGGAGAGAGGATAACGGTAACATAAAAACATCACATTTCAATTTACAGCAATATATGATAAATCTGGGGTATGTTTAATCAAGTATTATTGTACCTATTACCATAACAAGCCCATATCACTCAGTTCTTAATTATTCATAGTTTAAATAAGATAGTAGGATGCCTCTGTGGCCAAAGCTGTAAAAAGCTTAGGGATTTCCTAAAATAAGAAGTGTTAATAAATAAATAAATTAATACAAAATATTTCAGATGTACTATCGGACCCTGTTCTGTGATGTAAGTAGGTAATATGTCACAATAATTATTATTTTACTTTAGTCCCTCCTCTGACCTGCAGCAAAATCACATCAGAGTTTGTGGGCATCCACTTTGACCACTAAAGACCAGGTAAAACTGGTAAAACTTTAGGATAAATTTGGTCTACAGCTTTAAGTGGCTTTTTAGTTTATATCATAGCCCAGACCAGGGGTGGGCTCAAAGGCCACATGGGGTTTACAAATGTGTGCGTGTGCCGGCTGATATTGTGTTCTTTGTAAACTGCAACCATTTCTTGACAAATGATGCATACAGCCTTCGATCGGTTGTCAGTTTAACTAGACTCATGCTGTTATATGCTGATATCAGCCCCATACGTCTACTACAACTGTCACCAACATTTGTAAGACTTTTTATATTGTTAACAAGCAATTAAGAGGCCCCGGGGAGTAGTTAGGTATTTCAGGTTTGACCCTAATCGGGCAAAGTATGTGCAAGTTAGAGACTGTCAAATATACCTGACCTCCCAATTTTAATCCAAAATGGCCGACTTCCTGTTTGTTGTAGGGTGGGGCCATAATAATATTTTATGTTGGGTACACTGTGGAGAATCACTGTACCAAGTTTCATTGCTTTCTGCCAAAGTAAGTGTGTCCAGGGTCCCATAGGGGTCATAAACATGGGGCGCTATAGAGGCATTCTTTTATTTGACCTCTGTAATGTGCCTATGTACATTAAGTATACAATTGCCTGGATCAATGTGCCAAAATTCACGCGATTTCGTTTATGTTCAGCTCGTTATTGCTCGTTATCAATATTAAAACCCTTAGAAATCACACAATGTCTGATTAAGGTGCCCGTTGGTGACAGTTGTAGCAGACGTATGGGGCAGACGTATGGGGCAGACGTATGGGGCAGACATATGGGGCCGTTTCGCCGATATACACCTTGCTGTCGGGGACGACAGCACAGGCCTAGTTTCATAATTGTTTTTTTTATTTATTTTTATTACAGCCCACTTAGGGGCCCTCAGGAATAGATTGATTCACATTTAATTTTAGGAACAGATTTCTTGCAATCTCAATGCTCTCATTGCCTCCGTTAGCATCTAAAAAAAATCTGCACTGATTTGGATGACATTTTCAGGAAAGCCTTGGCAGAGGTCTGCACTCTCCTATTGTTTTTCTAGTTCCCCCTCTAATATTGAACAATAGTATTGCTCTTTACATTTTCTCTTCTTTGCAAGTCCACTAAGGTCCTATCAACAAATCACTGCCAGACAATGTCTCCTTTAGTTTAGTTTCACCCTCTCATGCACATTCCATCTGCTGCTGCTATCAGCCCCTCTCTGATATGTGCCTGAGCTCACCGAGGAGAGAGCAGTGATAACAGGCTCCAAGGACAGGTCTGAGGCTGATGGAGAGCAGCTGTCAAACACTACCTCTGTCTGCTATAGAGGAGTAGAGAGCAGACAATTATTCCACTCAAGTGAGAGTTGTGTTACTTCAAAATAATGTTACTCAAGTAAAACTAGAAAATACTCATCCAGATAATTAAGTAAGAGTAAAAAGTACTGTGCATGAGTAACTAATTGAATGTAATGTTAGATGTATTTTTACATTTATCAAACAGACAAAAAATTCCAGTTTGTCCAAAAAATAAACTAAAAGACAAAAAATGAAATGAGGATTTCACAAATTAAGGTGTAAAATTAAATATTCTAACTTTTTACCATATAAAAAAATACAGATTTGTGTAAATTTAGTAGTGACTAGTGATCCAAAATGGGGTGGCATGGCTCAGTGGTTGAGTGGTCGGCCTGTAGTCAGAGGGTATCCCGCTGAAAACTGAACACTGTTGTTGTGTCCTTGGGCAATACACTTAACCCACATTGCATATGAATGAATGAGGTTGTGTGATTGTTTGGTGGTAGTCAGAGAGCCCATGTCTCTGTGAGTGTGCCCCAGGGCAGCTGTGGTTACAAAGTTAGTTTACCACTACCAGTGTGTGACTGTGAAGTGAATGAAAAATAAATTCAAATAAATTCAAATCATCAGGTCAAACTCAGGTCGTCATTGTAAATGAGAAAATGTTCTCAATTGACGTACCTGGATAAATAAAGGTTCAATAAATAAAAATAAATACATTTTCACTTGAGTATTACTGTTACTTCTAAATAACAAGTGAAAAGTGCAGTAATTTTAGACAGACAGTTTGAGTAAATGTTACTCATTACTGCCTACCTCTGTCCAGTAAGAGCACAGAGGAGCACCTGTAAGGACAGAGGTGGACATTATCAACCTGTCTGCTTTGGACTCATGGACATATAGACGTTAGAAGAAGCACTAATGCTATGATTTATACATTTCTCACTTTGTCTTTTGCCAACCTACCTCCATAAATTAGAATTTTTGTCCATGTATTTGAGCTGTTCAGTTCACATTGAAACATGTACAGTAAGTTAAAATGCCTAGTTGGTCATTATTTTGTTCCTTACTTTATGATGTGATTTCTTTGCAGCAGGAATCTCCGTCCAAGCCATCTGTGGCTGAACTGGCTGGAAGGTTCAAAGGTCATATTCTACCGAGTCCCAAGTCAAATGAGGAGGTCAGTTTTCACTCACAAATAAAGCCTACAGTTTCCAAACATACAGTATCTTAAAAAAAACTGTCAATAATGTTGATTTAAACGTTTGAGTCACACAGATTCCTGTGTAAAACAGGAATAAAATCCCAATGCAACCAAAGTGCCAAACAATAGTACAAAAAAACACACATTATGTGCACAACAGAGCATAAATCACCAATTTAACTATTTATCAAAGCCTCATTTTGAACCCACTATCATATTTTCATATTGTTTTGTAGGTGCCTTTTCGACGAAGACCTCCCAGCTCTCTGAAGCTTCCACAACATAAGGTTGAGAATAAAGAATCCAGCGTATGTACTGTGTGCTTCAAGCTGGATTCTCACAGGGTTTACAAAGTCATGAAAATCATTTTTTGTTTTGGCCCTATCACTGTTTATGCATTATGAATATATGCATCTTTGGTTTCTTTTACTACCTGAATCTATTGTTTCCTGAATTCTGTATGGTTGCATGTCTTTCCATTTGTATTTCTTGTTTATTCTACACCCATTTGTTTTGCTACAAGAACTTGACTCAACATTCTAGTGTATAGAACAGAAAAATAGTTAGCAGTCCATGCAACACTTAAGTTAAATGCTCAAACATGGACTTTCCTTTGTTTTATCACAGAAAAGCATCAGCCCTCCACACCCTCTGAAAGTGAAAACCAACAACTCAGCCCTTATCCAGAAGCTGCAGGTATGGCAAATACTACTGCTACTGCTACTGCTACTGCTACTACTACTAATACCACTAACACTAACATTAACATTAACATTAACACTAACACTAACACTAACACTAACACTAACACTGCAAAAAAATTATGTCTTCATTAGATAAAACTAGGCCTGTGCTGTCGTCCCCGACAGCAAGGTGTATATCGGCGAAAACGGCCCCATACGTCTGCCCCATACGTCTGCCCCGTAAGTCTGCACCGTACGTCTGCCCCGTACGTCTGCTACAACTATTATCACCTTAATCACTTTTTTGATTTGTCTGGATGTTTATGAAGAATGTTTTTGCCAAATTTAGAAAATTCCCTAAAGCTGCATTATTCTTTCAGTCTTTAGGGGGTGCTATAGAGGTAACTGCTATCATATCGGTCAGATGTGTTCAGGGCCGGGGGGTCATTAGGTATTTCAGGTTAGAGCCTAATCGGGCAAAGTATGTGCAAGAGGCTGTCAAATATACCTGACCTCCCAATTTCAATCCAATATGGCCGACTTCCTGTTTGTTGCCTTGTGGGGC